>JALXFT010003122.1:0-180001 GCA_023376895.1 Aspiorhynchus laticeps
TTGATTCTGGCACCCAACATCACAAGAAGATGATATTTTAAGCTCCTTATGTAGCCAAATCTGCACTGATTTGAATGGGCCACCTCCAGTTTTCCCTTTGTTTTGCCTCCAGCTAGCACTGTGACGTAATTGTGACGTTGGCCCTACATGACCCTAGTTACCTGTGGTTGGCCTAGCCGTGCGTCACTCAGAAAACAACAGGCCAATCAGAAGAGATGCTCATGATTATTAATTAGACGGGCCAAAATCGACCTGTTCTTAGCAGAGCTCCTGACAGAAGAGCTGTAAAAAATATATTGAGATGGTTTTTGGTACCACAAATATATATTCTTAAGGACATCAAAACCTAAAATAAAACTCCAGAAAGGTGTACAATATGGGACCTTTAAATTACGTTATAACAATAAGCCATCTTTTGACTGTTTTAATAGGTTTCCACCAAAGAGACTTATAGTACAGGTCAGATTTGACCTGACCTGTAAAATGGACCATATTGACATGATATCATTCACAGAATTCCAGGAGATTGAAACTAAATTTGAAAATACACGCAGTATTTTTCATAAAAACACAAAGTTACATTATATTTTTTTTTCAGTCCTTTGAAGGGGAATCCTTTAAATGTGTATTTCAATGATTAATTTGAATCTCTCACCATCACAATCATCAGAACCACTGTAAGAACTGTAAGAACATGAACTGAGAAACCAAAATTCCTTGATCTTTTGACATATAAGAGGTCATTGTGCTATAAACATTTTCAGAACTCAGAACTCTGACCGCGCGTCAGTAAGAACTCTGTCCTTTGTTCACTTAATTTTACAGCGGATTCGTTTACAAACAAGGCACAGTTTCGATGCAGGATTTTCAGAAAGACTAAAACTAAAAGACAATGCTGTGCCAGCTATATTAGATCCAACAGTAATGTTGCATCACAGAAGTGTGAGTAGGCTAACTGTTTTTATTAGGCTACCTGATCACAATTTATTTGTCTCTTCTTACAGATCGTTTGATATCTACTGAGTATTTATGTGTTTTAAACCTAAATCACAGCAGCGTTCATCTGTGAAGGACTTAGATTGTTAAACATACACGTGTTAGCCAGTCATAGCAGTGGGTGTTCACTTCCAAGTCTACAATCTGTGACGCCATTCAAACAGAGTGTTCTGATGAGGGGGGTTAAAAACAGAACAGAAAATAGCCTATTACTTCTAAATTATGTTGTTTTTGATGTAAACATCTTAACATAATAAGTGGACCTCAGGGAACCGTACAAAATAAAAACAACAGAGACAAGTTCATGACCCCTTTAATATCACTGGTGATTGTAATTTAATTGTTCAGCTGGCCTACATTTTCTTTTGAGGAATGTTAAACTACAGTTTAGTTTAGATTTTAAATCAACCAAGTAAATGAAAAAAAATTAGATTTGTCTCTCAAAATCATCACAATTACCTTCAAATGCACGCTTTGTGATCACAGTTGAGTAATGTGTCTTATTTGCGTCCAACGTGAAACAGTTGTCTCACTAAGTTTAATAGAACATTAAGAATTTTAGTAACATAATGTTACATAAAAATGCACACCATTAGTCAGTTTTCCTGTGAACACAGCTCTTTGCAGAACACATGATCCAGGGGGCGGAGTTGGATCTAGATTCAACTCCTCCCACCTTACATATACCTGAACCTACCCGTCTCCACCCCCTGATCGCCGAACCCACCCATCCCCACTCCTAAACCTACCAATCTCCACCCCCTGGATCTTTGTTCTGCAGTGAGGGGCTACTGTCCAGTTGAGCGAACAGTGTTGTGATGCTGTTTAAAGCTGCTGCTGCTGCTTAAAAGCCCACCAGATGACGCCATTTATCAGTTCGATCAATTCTAGAACTGATGATCAAAGAAAGGTAGCCTATCAGTTAAATCTATTATCAGTCAGTCTTTTAGGCTTAATAATGACTGTCTGGCTTTATTGTTCAGGATTTACATCTATCGCCAAAGCTTAACAACAACATGTGCTGCTAGTGGAGCTGTTGTTGAAATGCTGGTGGCTGCAGTTGCTGTTGTGCTGTTTGTTTTACCCTAAAAAGGGTAAAAGTAGCACTTTTAGAGAGTGATGAGGTGCTTGTGGTAGCCTACATTTTCCAACATATACACCAGAACATACCATGTGTGATACTGAAAATCACTGCAGCGCACTCTATATTTTATTACATTTTCTAAAAAGAATAAAACAAGAACAGTAAATGACAGACAAAAGAGCACAACGAAGGGTGGATCAATGTTTAATGTATAGAGAAAGTAAGGACATTTTCATATGATAAACTAAAAATAGAACATTTAAGTTGAGTTTCTGGATGCTCTGCCTTTGGTGAACTAATAAATTAAAACAAAATTCACAATAACACCAAAAGGTACATAAAAGAGTGAAAAAAATAACTTGTGGGAGAATAAGTGAGAATAACCCCCAAAATCGTAAGACACTGTCCTGTATGAGCTCTATCATCAGTTCCAGTATACAGTATACAGTATTTGATCATAGTTTTTTGGGAACATTTTCATGTTCAGCCTCTGTCTTTGATTTCTACAAGGAAAAATACACTCAATCAGGAATCTTGCTGATCTTGCTATATCAGTTAAGAATTAACAATCTCTGAATAACCTTATTTTTTTATATAACAAGACCTTTTGCTTCAAAAAATAAATAAGAATACTTTTAAAATTCCAGACCAGTATAACTGCACATATTTTTCTTTATTTTTATCCCCAAAGGTTTGTCTTGTACATTAAAGTTTTTTTTTTTGTTTTTTACTTTATTTTTTTTCTTGTGCAAAGCATACTCCACTAATACTTTTTTTTAACTACTGCTACTGCAGAACACATGCTAACATGACATCAAACATCACATTTATGTTTTATCACAAGTTCTGAAGGTTTCTCACGACAGAGAATAGCTGAGAACGATTCTTTCACACAAAAGCAACAATGTCCGATTCTCCCTGATAATCACTAGTGTGTGACGTGTTACATACGTGTAAAAAAATAGAATAAGTGAAAATGGCATAAAAACAGCTAAAAATCTCTACTGCCGCTCTAAAAGCCACTCTCTACTGAAGAATCGAGGCTGAACACCCACATGTCTTCACTGACCGTCTGACACAGAACTTAAATAAGCAGCTTCAATCAGACTAACTGACCGTAACAACTTCTTGCAATACAGTCATGAAGGATCTTACTGTTTTTCGAGTTGTTGGTTTACACAATGCTGAATCAGTTCTGTCTTCCTCCTGTGTCTGAACTGCATTAATAATAATCGCAGATGTGTTAAAAGGACAAACGTTTGTGATCTTATATAAATCTGTATATGTCTGATTCAAATGCATTAACTTTTGGTAATATTTGTAATAATAATAATAATTTGTTACATTTATATAGCGCTTTTCTGGGTACTCAAGTGACTGACCCTGTTAGAAATCTTACAATGGGCCATGTTTGGATCTTCCAACCGGACAATAATCCAAACACAAACCTCAAAAACAACACAAACATGGGTCACTGAGCACAAAACCAAGCTTCTGCTATGGCCATTCCCGTCCTCTGACCTGAACCCTGTAGAAAATGAGTGAGGTGAACTGAAGAGAAGAAGCACCGTCATGGAGCTGTGAATCTGAATGATCTGGAGATATTCTGTATGAAGAAATGGTCTCTGAACTCTTATCAGGTGTTCTCCAAACTCTTCAGGCATTATATGAGAAAACTCAGAGCTGTTACCCTGGGAAAAGGACGTTGCGATAATTGGGTGCCAATAATTGTGGCCAACATGAACTAGAGAAATTATTTCTTACACAATGAGATTTCCCCCCACTTTCAATTGTTTTACTTCAATGATAGGTTGGAATTTTGTGAATTTTTGGAATGAAAGATAAAAAGGATAAACAATGCAGATTTATTTTCACAGCCGCCTTTGGTCATATTTACCAAGGGTGCCAATATTAGTGGAGGGCACTGTATATTACACCATAAATATGCTTTTATAGCTTACCAATCAGACGGCACCAGCACAAATAGAACAAAACAAACATGTGAAACATTGTTCAGTGTCTGATCTAAGGAGACTATCCGCTAAAATCACTCAAGCTGGTGTGTGAATCCTCCCACAACAGACCTCCTGTTCACACCTGCGTTTGCACACTTCATAATGTTATAGTTAATCTGGCCCTTGTTAAGACTTTAACTGTTCTTAACACCAGGTTGGTTCTTAATGTATGTATATATATTATTTTTATCAGTTACACACATACTTTTTGAAAGTTCTCAGACTACTAAATGGCTAGAAGTAGAAGAATAATGTTGAATATCAGACGACTTACTGACTTTTGTAATTTAAAATGTTTGTATAGGCCTATATACATGTATTTATTTATTTATTATTTTTTTTATTGTTTGTGAAAAAAAAAACAAAGTGCAAAGTTAAAACCATCTGCCATCTCACAGGAGCAGGTTTACCTGAGGTTCATCGTTTGAGTCAAACTGAAACCTGCTGCGGTCGGCTTTCAGAAATGTGGTTTGATCTGCTGGGTGGACAAACATATTCTAGGTTTAGTTTGTAGGTCAATGTCGCCTTCTTGTCCTGCTGTTATGAGCAGATTTTTAAGACCCATTAACCTATAGAAATAATTATGATAAGAAACTGTTTCTGACACAGAGGGAGCAAAACAAAAACAAAATGATCATATGTAACTTTAAATTACTTAGAATGATTGTCTTTTTTTTTTTTTTTAAGAAATGGATACTTCTAACAATCAAGCTTATACTTGGTTGACTAACTACAGGTAAAACATTTCCTTTTGTATGCACACATTATTCAATTACCAAAAATATTTATTTTCCCCCCACATTTTAAATGAATACATGAATACTAGCCTATAGCTGTTATTAACAAACTCTCATCTCTCGTAAATGAAAGTGAAAGTGAGCGACATGACAGTCAAGTAAGATAACCCATACCCAAAGTTTGTGCTCTGCATTTAACCCATCCAAGTGCGCGCACACACACACACACCATTTGCAATTGGGGGCTTGGTGCCTTGCTCAAGGGTCTCACCTCAGTGGTGGGTATAGAGGGTGCAATCCTACCAGTACTGAGACTGGAACCCACAATCTTCAGATTACAAGTCAGACTCTCCAACCATTAGACCACAACTGTAATTATAGGATGGTGTGACATTTCCACCCACTGTGCAAAAAAAACTTTTCATTTTGCTGGTGCAATTCATTAGTTAATCTATTGAAAACCAAATTAGAAAGGTGTAAATATCAGTAAAAAATATAAGTAAAACAGATTATCAGTCAATCTCTACTGTTTGTCTTTATTTACAGATTGAGTTCTGTCTTTAGGTTCTATAGCAGGAATATGTAGTGGTGTTGACTGCAGTCACACAAAACTATACAGCTTATTTAAAAAAATGGAAATATGACAAGTAGCTAATCCATGTTTAAATGAGTTTGTTATTGTTCAAACTGGCCTCAGGAAGGCAACACAATGATCAGGCAATGGGTGTTATTTTGCCTATTGTTTCTTTAACGGTTCCAGCAGCATCTACTTATAGCAATGTAGAGCTGTAATCAGGGACATGTGATTTTCTCCTTTGGACAATACAGTCATGAGCTTGTACTAGATTTGCTAAAATGTCCAGCTGATCATGTTGTGTGTGGCGAAACTGTAAACTGCTTGGTAATGCACGTACTGTTCGATGAGAAAAAAAAAAAAAAGAGTAAATCAAGAGCCATATTTGAGAGACAAAATGGCACACTGAAGGGTGGAATCTATTTTAATAATGGAACTACAATTAACAGAACATTTAGTGCATTTGTGAGGCACCAAAATAAAAGCAACAATATTCCAGACATCACAATAACAACTTATGAGAGCACATGTGCAAAAAAACAAAAATCATTAGATGAAATCAAAAGATGTGATACAAAGAGGCAAAATAAAACTGAGTCATCTGGGCAGAGAATAAATGTGAACAAAACCAAAAGGTATGAGGCAGCATCCTATATGAGCTCTATCGTCAGTTCCAGTAGATACAGTATTTGATCACCGTTTTTTTGGGACATTTTCATACACAGACTCTGACTTTGATTTCTGCAAGAAAACACAAACTTAATCAGTAACATTGCTGATGTGTGTCAGAAAATTAATGGCAGACCAACTTTAGGTTTCTCTCTGAATAACCTTTAAAACAAGAGCTTATTAATGTTTCTAAAAAACCTTTTTAAAAATAGTTTTAAATTCCTAATTCAGTAGAGCTGAACATAATGTAAATGACATAATAGGAATAACAGCAGTTTTGTTTTTAAATAACTACTGCTACTACAGAACAGATCGAGCACTTAGAGGAAATTACATCAGTTCATCACATGACTTTTTAAACCGTTAAATCATCAAACTAATTATTTAAGATCTGACGGTTTGAGAATGGTTGCATTTCACACAAGAGCAACATATTTGTCGCAGCATGTCTACAAAGCAACCAGCTTTAGCTTGAAGCTGCATTTCACCTCAGACGATCATGAACCACGGAGCGGCAGCGACTCGAGGCCAGATCTCAGCACACGTAAACATGAGTCAAATCGAATTATATAAAACTGATGTTGTATGATTTATTTTAGAATAACAAACCCAGTTATTTATACTTAGAACTGTCTGTATATGATTTTAAATAGCAGATTATTTAAATTAGTAGGCCACAGACCACAGCAGATTTGGGTTTGGTGTAACGTTAAAAAGTTTTACATGTACAATTCATAACAGTGTGCATATAATAATCTAAAAAAAAAAAAAAAAACTTTCAGACAGACAGTAGCACCTCAAAAGTAGAAATGAGTTGGCTGTGAACTACAAAGATGCAGACAACCCAGGAGTGATCTAATGCAGTCAAATGATACACTGCACAGGTGTACAAACACGAGACTGATAAAGCAATACTGATAATAGTTTTAAAAGTGTAATCTCCTAAACTATTCCATGTGTGTACAGAATGCAACTCTCTCCACTGTGGTAACACAGAAACAATAGTAGACAGAGCCTTTGTTTTATGTTTGGAAGGCTGCTTCGCAGAGCATGCTCTTGTTGCTGCATGGTGTTGCAGGGTCTTCCTGTGGAACTGGGCTACTTTTACACCGTTCTCATGGGTGTTTTTTTTATAGTCATGTTTTTAAAACATCTCAGAACGCCCCCCAGAATGCCTTTCATTTCCACACTTACACATTTTCAATAAATATAAATATAATGAATAGATTTAAGCACACAAATGACATCCAGAAGTTAAAAAAATACACAAATGTAAATATAATGTTTTAATGAGTGAGAATTGCTTGGCTATGAAAATTGTATTCTATATTGCAGAAATTACAGTATGAGTGCAAAGAACATATATTTAGCCTACTTGAATAATTGCACACACTTGATTTAGTATGCACTGCACTGTAAAAAAGAAAAGAAAAGTTGAGCCAACTTAAAATTTGAAGGCAACCAGCTTCAGCAGATTTTTTAGTTTTCTCTTTTTTTTTCAGTGTGCTGGACTCGTCAACAGATGCAACAGTGTCGATGTATTTCTGTTTGCCATTACCAATTGCGCACATTCACTGCTGCTCTGTTGTCTTAAAAACACTTGAATATTATATATGGGGGAAAAAACACAACCCCACCACTTTTTAAGACAAAATTACGCCAGTAATATTGTTGCTTAAAACAAATCCATGAAGTTCTAAGCAGATTTACAAGTTGACTCTGAACATTGTCCCTTTTTATTATTTTTTATTTAATTTTAATTATTTATTTTTACAATCCAAGTATAATCTTTCCTAAATGAAAAGCGGTGGTGTTTGCTGTTGTCAATGAGACTTGAGCATGCAATGGTGCTTTTAGAAACGATGAAGGTCGCTCGATCATCCGTATCTAATTGTGCTCTTTAATTAAATAAATAAATAAATAATTAAATAAATAAATAAACTGTTTTGATGCGGATGAGCGCACGTCATCACTACTAGCACCACTTCAGGTTAATGTCTCATCGACCACAACAAACACTAAAGTCTACAGTTTTTAATTTAGATAACATTTTACATGCCTTGTAAAAACGGACAGTATTAGGATTTGACATTCATCATTTACTATCGTTGAAAAACTTACTCTATTTGCACTGAAATGCACAGTGTAAATGGGGAAAAAAGCATGCTTAAACTATCCTTTGATCATAGGTGCTGGCAGTTGTAGCGCACCACCCATGTCTGTTCACTGACCGTCTTATGCATATTAAACACAAAACTTAAATCAGATTAACTGACTGCAACAACTTCTTGCAACACAGTCATGTATGATCTTACCTTTTTGTGTGTTTTGGGTTTACACAATGCTGAATCAGAGTCTTCTTCATGGGTTTGGACTGCATTCATAATTACAAGTGTGTTAAAATGAAACATTTTCAGGATTATTTCAACATTTGTATCTTAAAATAAATTTCTACAGATTATTTGCTTGTCCTGCTGACCTGTTTTTCTATGTTTCTTGCACATGCAGCACGTCACAACTGCAGCTACTACAATCAACAGAGATCCGGCAGCGGCAGCAAAGATCAATATGTAAAATAACGGTAGGCCATGCTCTTTAATTGACAGTTCTGCAATCGACAAAATGAGCCATTTGTGTGAATCTGTCTGTCTGCTCTACAACAAACACTATGAAACATCAGCACTATATAACAGATATATCACTGGCAATATAGCTGGTGACGTACCTGAGTGAATTTGACAGAGTTTGCTGATGTCCAGATGTCTCGTCTGGTTGCTGATGGGATTGTTGAGCACACAGCTGTAGGTGTTTTTATCCTGATATTCCACCTCCAGAGGTAGAGAGAGACTGATGCTGAGATCAGACACACTGATGCTGGACAATAAACTGTTTCCTTTGTACCAGGAGAGAGTCACATGACCCACATTCAACACTGAACACAACAATGAACAATTCTGCTGTGATGAAGATGAATTTTGTGAACAATCTCTGGTAATGTAAGGAGTGGGCAGATGACCTGAAAAATATAATACAATACACAGAAAAATGGACAAATGTAAGCAACAATCTTGGTGTAGTGTTTTAGTGTTTTGACATTTTAAACTATACAATGATTAAACATTGCAAAATTTAGATGAAAATAATGGTAATCTGTAAACTTTTAAATACTCACGGTTTCAGATTAGTATAGCTATGGATATAAACAATATGCATGTTGACATGATTCTAGTGTGGAAGGAAAAAAAAACTTTCATATCCAGTTTTAAAACTTCATCACTATCACAATGTAATGTTGTAAACCCTATACAATCATGAAGTGACTGTGTAATTATTTAAACATCTTTGCAGCTCAAACAACGCAAACGTTTTAAAAATAGTATTAATGTACATGCTTTAATAAAGTCCTCTAAAAATTGGTCCTGTTCCCGTCAACTGTAAGTACTTCACCGTAACCTCCAAATGAGGTACAAGTAAATTTTATTTTATTTATTTAAAATGTATTGATTTATTTCTATTATTATTATTATTATTATTATTTATTTATTTTTGGTAATCAAATTTGTGCTGTGGATTGAGCTTAATATGAATTTAATCTGTAATATTCCTTTAAAACAAGAATATTTGGATATTAAGAATGAGGCAAATGATACTCACCATAGACAGAAACACTGAATGTTTTTGATGAAAGTTTAGCTGCAATGATCTCTAGTTTATAGAGTCCAGTATGTTGAGTTGTGATGTTTGTGATGGTCAGAGATCCAGTTTGATCGTCCAGCTTCAGTCTGTCTCTGAATCTCCCATCATTATGTGTGAAGAAGATTCCAGAAGCTCTGTTTATTTGAGCTATCAGAGAGTTGTTAGCTCCAAAATTCCACATTATTTCATCATCTTCATGTATTTCAGTAACATCAGTGTGTATAGTAACAGAACCTCCCTCCATCACTGACTGTGTTTCATTTGTCTCCGCATTAAACACACCTGCAGAAAACAAACAAGCAATCAGTTTCTAACATTTAATTGTGAAATGGATAACAGAAGCAGAGATGTAACATGAAACAAAAGTTGACATATATGGGTCATTTGGTCTGTATTGTATTTTAAAGATAAAGTAAAGCAAAGTAAATGTGCAGTTAATAACAGCCAAGTGAAACTACACATTTATTTCTGTTTCATACTTTTATGTTTGTATCACTGAACTCCAGTAGATCTTACAATAATATCACAGTTTGATTTGATTTATCTGGTAAGCATAGCCAATGCAAATATTTTTTTCTGAACCATAGCAGCAGCTTTATTACTCTGAAATAAAAGCCATAAACTGATTTTTATAACTTACCAATCAAATGCCACCAGCACAAACATAACAAAACAAGGGCGTGAAACATTTTCTGTAACAGTTCTGTGTCTGGTCTAATAAAACTATCTGCTTCTAACACTCAAACTGTTCATCTGGTGTGTGAATCCTCCTCTGACAGAGTTTGACCCTCCCAGAGTCCCAGTGCACGCGCACACACTGAATGAAAGTTAATCTATCAATGTAGTTACATAATAATATGCCAAAAACATTTCTTAAGTTAACTTTAATTGTTAATTGTGGGAAAAGTTTTATCAAAAAATTGTATCAAATGGAAAACCTTTTTTTTTTCATTTGGTTTGACTGTTTTAAATACAGTACATATAGAAGAGAAGAACATTTTCAACATGATTTATAGTCAAACTTTAAATGAAACATTTTAAAATTTAACTTTAAAATTTAATGGAGAGTTAAATAGTTTGAAATGGTTTTATGATTATTCAGTTGTTGCAAATTGCAAGTTGACACTTGCACACAGCAAATTTTCTGAGTCAAACTGAAACCTGCTGTGGTTGGTTTTCTTCAGAAACATGCTTTGATCTGTTGGGTGGACAGACATCTTCTGCATGTGAGTGGCCATTGGTTTGATGTGTATTTAGTTTGTAGGTGAAGAGGCTTCTTCCTGTCCTACTGCTATGAACCTCACAGCTAATGCCCTCACAGAACTGGTTTTCAGTGAGATGCTTCAAAATGATCTCATTAGAATTTGTATGCATTTTACATAAAGGTTCTACAAAACGTACATTTACTTATGTTTTCACAGGCACTAAAACGTACAATATTGATGTATTTACAGCATTTTGACCTAGGCCTACAATAATGGCATATTGATGAAACCTAAAACGTAAATTATTTACGTATGAACTATGAATTTCACAGAATTACAAATGAATCCTTATAAATTTGTAATTCTGATTCAACAAATAGATAATTATGAATGATTCCTTGAAACTGCGGCATTAACTTTTTATTATATTCAGTTGTCATATAAATGGCATTATGTTTTCAATTGTATTATTAAATGACGCTTACTCATTTAGCTACTTAATACGAAATTATAACATTTTGTTCTGTGTGATTTCTGCTGCCAACTTGTTTCATAAAATACATAATGTTAAACAAGACTACACTTAAAACCCTTAAAATGAATAACTCTTGCCTGAAATTTTGAAATAAAAATCACACTGATGACATCACTAGACTTCCTTCTTCCTATTTCCTGAAGATATATGAAGAAAGGCCCATGATAAGTTCACTGTCACTTTTTAGAACAGAAATTTTCTGTTTCTGTTTCAACAAGTGGTTTGATACATTGCAGCAGACATTTTGTAAAATGCATTTTGTTTTGAAAATTGTGTTACCGTCACTCGTGTCACCTTCCTTATGGGTAAATAAATGCACAAAAGATTAAAAAAATAAAAACTGTAATTTATGTACAGTGGTGTGAAAAATTGTTGCCCCCCTTCCTGATTTTTTTTTTTCATGTTTGTCACAATTTAATGTTTCAGATCATCAAACAAATTTAAATATTAATCAAAGATAACACAAGTAAACACAACATGCAGTTTTTGAATGAAGTTTTTTTATTATGAAGGGAAAACAAAATCCAAACCCACATGGCCCTGTGTGAAAAAGTGCTTGCCCCCTAAACCTAATAACTGGTTGGGCCACCCTTAGCAGCAACAACTGCAATCAAGCATTTGCGATAACTTGCAATGAGTCTGTTACAGCGCTGTGGAGGAATATTTTGGTAGACAGCAGAATTCATGGTTCCATTTATCACAGCAAGTCTTCCAGGTCCTGAAGCAGCAAAACAGCCCCAGATCATCACACTACCACCACCATAAAAGCAAACACTTTTTCACACAGGGCCATGTGGGTTTGGATTTTGTTTTCCCTTCATAAAAAAAAACCTTCATTTAAAAACTGCATGTTGTGTTATCTTTGATTAATATTTAAATTTGTTTGATGATCTGAAACATTAAAGTGTGACAAACATGCAAAAGAAAAAAAAAATCAGGAAGGGGGCCAACACTTTTTCACACCACTGTATATTCTTAAAGTCAAAAGGTAATCTAATAATGTAGTCTAAGTTTAACTGTTAGAAAAATAAATATATTTTAAGACATCTTGCCATACAGATAGTGGCATTTCTGTAGAATGACCCAACTACGTATAAAATCCGACTTTTTTACTTAAGTACCACATGGGTGTCATGCCTTAAAATATTTTACGACTGCCTTTATATTTAACATTAATTTAATAAAACGTTGTAAATTACTAATCATATCACTTTCATTGTACAGAACACAGCAAAGGAAACGTCTCCAGGTTACGTATGTAACCATGGTTCCTTGAGGGAACGAGACGCTGCGTCACCACGCTTTGGGAACGCCTTGTGCGTGACCGGCTCTGAATCTGCTGTGTAATCTGACCAATGGAAGGGCGCGACGTCACAGGTGGGTGACGTCAGAGACCAGGAAGCATAAAAGCACCTGCGGCAAAGCCGGCGACAGCCTCAAGTCATGAAGAACTGCGCTGGCAAGGATGCCGGAAGTATGGCAACGTGACGCAGCGTCTCGTTCCCTCAAGGAACCATGGTTACATACGTAACCTGGAGACGTTCCTTTTCGGGAACTCGAGCTGCGTCACCACGCTTTGGGAACGAGATGCCCACTCCGCCAGACTTACAAATCCCTGCCCTGTGTGTATGTCTCAACATAAACGACTAGGACGAGAGGACTGAAGAACCTGGCCGAGAACCGGGCAAAGGTGGACGGGGTGGACCAACCCGCAGCGTTGCAGATGTCCGAAACAGGGACACCTGCAGAAAAGGCCTTGGAGGCTGCCATACCTCCAGTGGAGTGTGCCTTGACCCCCAAAGGCGAGGGGAGGCCAGAGGACTCGTAACAGGCCGTGATTGTCTCAACAATCCACCGGCCGATAGTATGCTTAGAAGCAGGGAGACCTCTCCTGGGCGGACCAACGCACACAAGCAATTGGTCCGACCTTCTCCACTGGGTAGCTATGTGGACGTACGTGTCGAGTGCTCGCACAGGACACATACAGTTAAGCTTCGCCTGATCTGAATCCCAAAAGGGAGGAGGATGGAAGGCCTGCAGTACTACTGGCCGTGGTGCAGTAGTGGGGACCTTAGGGGTGTAACCCGCTCGAGGGTACAGAAATGCTTTCGCCAGTCCGGGCGCAAAGTCAAGATAGGAAGGGGCCACTGATAGGGCCTGAAGGTCACCCACTCTCTTCAGAGAAGTGATCGCTAACAGGACACGTAGTCTTGAGGAAAAGATAACGATCTGAAATCTCCTCTATGGGCTCAAAAGTGGTTTACACAGAGCCTCTATCACCACCGCCAGGTCCCACGTGGGGACGCGAGGACGCACTGGCGGCCTCATCCTCAGCGCACCGCGGAGGAAGCGTATCACCAGGGGGTGTTTGCCCACTGTGTTTCCATCGAGCGGTGAGTGGTAAGCCGATAATGCCGCCACATGCACCTTCAATGTGGCGTGGGATACCCCTGCAGAGAGTCTAGCCTGCAGATACTCAAGAACTGTACCACTGGACAGTTAACAGGGTCTTGCTGGCGAGCTCTGCACCATGAAGTGAAGAACTTCCACTTCAGGGTGTACGCTTTCCTAGTAGAGGGAGCTCTAGATTGGAGAATGATCTCTACCACCTCAGCTGGGAGACCAGAAGCTATGAGCTGTGCCCCCTCAGGGGTCACACCCACATTTTCCATAACTCCGGGCGGGGGTGCAGAATGGCACCCCCTGCTTGTGAGAGGAGATCCCTCCTGATGGGAACCTCCCAAGGAGAGCCATCTAGGAGGTTGCTTGAATGGAACAACAGCTACGCTAATTATGTCTCTTTGTTTCTCTGTTTCTGCCACGGGATGTAGGAATTACACAAGCTTCAGTCTGGATCCAGCCCTTAAATGATCTGAGATGACCAAACACCTGAGAAGAGATGATGCCGACCCCTCGGAGGACCTCAGAGGATGCCAACCTCTGATCCCCCAACAACATGCAGAATTAATAAATTTTGCCATAAGTTAATATATTAAGTTTCTACAATGTATAAATATATTATAGAAACTTAATTTCCCGTAAAGCGCTTTGCAACGATTGTATCGTAAAAAGCGCTATACAAATAAACTTGAATTGAATTGAATTGAATTATCTGAATTGTAGATGTGGGTGAGAGGGGGGTTGCTGGAGGTGTGAATGGTTGTGTGGAGTGGTGTTCATGGTGGGTGTGAGGTGATTTTTCAAACCTGCAATAAAACTCGTTCAAGTCGTCTGCTATTTGTTGATTCTCCAAAGTGCTGGTGGATGGTGACTTGTAACTGGTGATATCTTTCATACCTTTTCACACTGAAGCAGGATCACTGGAAGATAATTTGTTCCTTAGCTTGTCAGAATAATTCCTCTATGCCACTCTGATCTCCTTTTCCAGTGTGTATTTGGCCTTTTTATACAAGACTCTGTCCCCCTTCCTGTAAGCATCTTCTTTGGCCTGACAGAGCTGTCTGAGTTTTGCAGTGAACCATGGTTTGTCATTGTTGTAGGTTAAATGAGTCCTGGAAGGAATGCACATATCCTCACAGAAACTGATATATGATGTTACAGTCTCTGTGTGCTCATCCAGATCGGTGACAGCAGCTTCAAAAACAGTCCAATCAGTGAGATAGAAACAGGCTTGTAGATCCCGCTCTGTTTCATTAGTCCAACAGTTCCATTAGTTTAACAGTTCTTACTACAGGTTTTGCAGATTTAAGTTTCTGCCTGTAGGACGGAATAAGATGAATCAAACAGTGATCAGAGAGTCCTAAAGCTGCTCGTGGAACAGAGTGATATGCGTCCTTTGTTGTGTAACAGTGATCCAATATATTACTGTCTCTGGTGGGACATGTGATATGCTGTCTGTATTTTGGCAGTTTGCGGGAGAGATTTGCTTTATTAAAGTCTCCGAGAATGATTAAAACAGAGTCCGGGTGTTGTTGTTCTGTGTCTATGATCAGATCAGCAAGTTTCTGTAAAGCTGAGCTCACGTGCGCTTGCGGTGGAATGTAGACACTCACGAGAATGAACGAACAGAACACCTGCGGCGAGTAGAACGGCTTGCAGTTAATGAAGAGCGTTTCTAGATCTGAACAGCACATCTTCTTTAACACAGTTACATCTATACACCACCTCTCAATGATGTAAAAGCACGTCCCGCCGCCACGCAATTTCCCCGTTGATTCCACGTCCCGATCTGCTCTGATCAGCTGGAAGCCAGCCAGATGTAGCACGCTGGCGTCGTTCAGCCAGGTTTCCGTGAAACACAGAGCAGCAGAGTTAGAAAAATCCTTGTTTGTCCGGGAGAGCAGAAGGAGTTTGTTCGTTTTGTTGGGTAGAGAGCAGAGATTCACCAGATGGATGATGAATGCAACGGCATTCGAAATCCGCACTGTCTCAACTTCACGAGCGCGCCGGCTCGCTTCCCCCGTCTGCGCGTCCTGAAGCGTTTGACCAGAGCTACGGCTCCGCCGACTACAATGTAAAAGATTTTGTGGTGTGTTCTGCCGAATGTTCAACAGTTCATCCCTGGTAAAACTGATAGTATTTGAGAAACAAAAAACAGGAAAAACAAACAAAAACAGTACAAACACTGAAGAGCAATGCACAGTAGCTGCCATCTGCGGCGCCATCTTAGATCATCACTCAGATCATCACTTAGATCATCAATAAAACTTTAGATGCGCCAATAACAACAAAAGACAATACTTTATTTAACCTTTTCTGATAAGAAGTGTGCGCTGCAAACACAACCATTTTTGACGATCGTTTCTGTCCAGTCCGCTCGTTTTATCGCGTTTAACCACAGCTGTCGTCGTTTTTTTTGTCTGGCAGTGGCAGCAGATATGCGATCAAATTTCTAATTTGAGGCTGTATTACATTGATTCTGGCACCCAACATCACAAGAAGATGATATTTTAAGCTCCTTATGTAGCCAAATCTGCACTGATTTGAATGGGCCACCTCCAGTTTTCCCTTTGTTTTGCCTCCAGCTAGCACTGTGACGTAATTGTGACGTTGGCCCTACATGACCCTAGTTACCTGTGGTTGGCCTAGCCGTGCGTCACTCAGAAAACAACAGGCCAATCAGAAGAGATGCTCATGATTATTAATTAGACGGGCCAAAATCGACCTGTTCTTAGCAGAGCTCCTGACAGAAGAGCTGTAAAAAATATATTGAGATGGTTTTTGGTACCACAAATATATATTCTTAAGGACATCAAAACCTAAAATAAAACTCCAGAAAGGTGTACAATATGGGACCTTTAAATTACGTTATAACAATAAGCCATCTTTTGACTGTTTTAATAGGTTTCCACCAAAGAGACTTATAGTACAGGTCAGATTTGACCTGACCTGTAAAATGGACCATATTGACATGATATCATTCACAGAATTCCAGGAGATTGAAACTAAATTTGAAAATACACGCAGTATTTTTCATAAAAACACAAAGTTACATTATATTTTTTTTTCAGTCCTTTGAAGGGGAATCCTTTAAATGTGTATTTCAATGATTAATTTGAATCTCTCACCATCACAATCATCAGAACCACTGTAAGAACTGTAAGAACATGAACTGAGAAACCAAAATTCCTTGATCTTTTGACATATAAGAGGTCATTGTGCTATAAACATTTTCAGAACTCAGAACTCTGACCGCGCGTCAGTAAGAACTCTGTCCTTTGTTCACTTAATTTTACAGCGGATTCGTTTACAAACAAGGCACAGTTTCGATGCAGGATTTTCAGAAAGACTAAAACTAAAAGACAATGCTGTGCCAGCTATATTAGATCCAACAGTAATGTTGCATCACAGAAGTGTGAGTAGGCTAACTGTTTTTATTAGGCTACCTGATCACAATTTATTTGTCTCTTCTTACAGATCGTTTGATATCTACTGAGTATTTATGTGTTTTAAACCTAAATCACAGCAGCGTTCATCTGTGAAGGACTTAGATTGTTAAACATACACGTGTTAGCCAGTCATAGCAGTGGGTGTTCACTTCCAAGTCTACAATCTGTGACGCCATTCAAACAGAGTGTTCTGATGAGGGGGGTTAAAAACAGAACAGAAAATAGCCTATTACTTCTAAATTATGTTGTTTTTGATGTAAACATCTTAACATAATAAGTGGACCTCAGGGAACCGTACAAAATAAAAACAACAGAGACAAGTTCATGACCCCTTTAATATCACTGGTGATTGTAATTTAATTGTTCAGCTGGCCTACATTTTCTTTTGAGGAATGTTAAACTACAGTTTAGTTTAGATTTTAAATCAACCAAGTAAATGAAAAAAAATTAGATTTGTCTCTCAAAATCATCACAATTACCTTCAAATGCACGCTTTGTGATCACAGTTGAGTAATGTGTCTTATTTGCGTCCAACGTGAAACAGTTGTCTCACTAAGTTTAATAGAACATTAAGAATTTTAGTAACATAATGTTACATAAAAATGCACACCATTAGTCAGTTTTCCTGTGAACACAGCTCTTTGCAGAACACATGATCCAGGGGGCGGAGTTGGATCTAGATTCAACTCCTCCCACCTTACATATACCTGAACCTACCCGTCTCCACCCCCTGATCGCCGAACCCACCCATCCCCACTCCTAAACCTACCAATCTCCACCCCCTGGATCTTTGTTCTGCAGTGAGGGGCTACTGTCCAGTTGAGCGAACAGTGTTGTGATGCTGTTTAAAGCTGCTGCTGCTGCTTAAAAGCCCACCAGATGACGCCATTTATCAGTTCGATCAATTCTAGAACTGATGATCAAAGAAAGGTAGCCTATCAGTTAAATCTATTATCAGTCAGTCTTTTAGGCTTAATAATGACTGTCTGGCTTTATTGTTCAGGATTTACATCTATCGCCAAAGCTTAACAACAACATGTGCTGCTAGTGGAGCTGTTGTTGAAATGCTGGTGGCTGCAGTTGCTGTTGTGCTGTTTGTTTTACCCTAAAAAGGGTAAAAGTAGCACTTTTAGAGAGTGATGAGGTGCTTGTGGTAGCCTACATTTTCCAACATATACACCAGAACATACCATGTGTGATACTGAAAATCACTGCAGCGCACTCTATATTTTATTACATTTTCTAAAAAGAATAAAACAAGAACAGTAAATGACAGACAAAAGAGCACAACGAAGGGTGGATCAATGTTTAATGTATAGAGAAAGTAAGGACATTTTCATATGATAAACTAAAAATAGAACATTTAAGTTGAGTTTCTGGATGCTCTGCCTTTGGTGAACTAATAAATTAAAACAAAATTCACAATAACACCAAAAGGTACATAAAAGAGTGAAAAAAATAACTTGTGGGAGAATAAGTGAGAATAACCCCCAAAATCGTAAGACACTGTCCTGTATGAGCTCTATCATCAGTTCCAGTATACAGTATACAGTATTTGATCATAGTTTTTTGGGAACATTTTCATGTTCAGCCTCTGTCTTTGATTTCTACAAGGAAAAATACACTCAATCAGGAATCTTGCTGATCTTGCTATATCAGTTAAGAATTAACAATCTCTGAATAACCTTATTTTTTTATATAACAAGACCTTTTGCTTCAAAAAATAAATAAGAATACTTTTAAAATTCCAGACCAGTATAACTGCACATATTTTTCTTTATTTTTATCCCCAAAGGTTTGTCTTGTACATTAAAGTTTTTTTTTTTGTTTTTTACTTTATTTTTTTTCTTGTGCAAAGCATACTCCACTAATACTTTTTTTTAACTACTGCTACTGCAGAACACATGCTAACATGACATCAAACATCACATTTATGTTTTATCACAAGTTCTGAAGGTTTCTCACGACAGAGAATAGCTGAGAACGATTCTTTCACACAAAAGCAACAATGTCCGATTCTCCCTGATAATCACTAGTGTGTGACGTGTTACATACGTGTAAAAAAATAGAATAAGTGAAAATGGCATAAAAACAGCTAAAAATCTCTACTGCCGCTCTAAAAGCCACTCTCTACTGAAGAATCGAGGCTGAACACCCACATGTCTTCACTGACCGTCTGACACAGAACTTAAATAAGCAGCTTCAATCAGACTAACTGACCGTAACAACTTCTTGCAATACAGTCATGAAGGATCTTACTGTTTTTCGAGTTGTTGGTTTACACAATGCTGAATCAGTTCTGTCTTCCTCCTGTGTCTGAACTGCATTAATAATAATCGCAGATGTGTTAAAAGGACAAACGTTTGTGATCTTATATAAATCTGTATATGTCTGATTCAAATGCATTAACTTTTGGTAATATTTGTAATAATAATAATAATTTGTTACATTTATATAGCGCTTTTCTGGGTACTCAAGTGACTGACCCTGTTAGAAATCTTACAATGGGCCATGTTTGGATCTTCCAACCGGACAATAATCCAAACACAAACCTCAAAAACAACACAAACATGGGTCACTGAGCACAAAACCAAGCTTCTGCTATGGCCATTCCCGTCCTCTGACCTGAACCCTGTAGAAAATGAGTGAGGTGAACTGAAGAGAAGAAGCACCGTCATGGAGCTGTGAATCTGAATGATCTGGAGATATTCTGTATGAAGAAATGGTCTCTGAACTCTTATCAGGTGTTCTCCAAACTCTTCAGGCATTATATGAGAAAACTCAGAGCTGTTACCCTGGGAAAAGGACGTTGCGATAATTGGGTGCCAATAATTGTGGCCAACATGAACTAGAGAAATTATTTCTTACACAATGAGATTTCCCCCCACTTTCAATTGTTTTACTTCAATGATAGGTTGGAATTTTGTGAATTTTTGGAATGAAAGATAAAAAGGATAAACAATGCAGATTTATTTTCACAGCCGCCTTTGGTCATATTTACCAAGGGTGCCAATATTAGTGGAGGGCACTGTATATTACACCATAAATATGCTTTTATAGCTTACCAATCAGACGGCACCAGCACAAATAGAACAAAACAAACATGTGAAACATTGTTCAGTGTCTGATCTAAGGAGACTATCCGCTAAAATCACTCAAGCTGGTGTGTGAATCCTCCCACAACAGACCTCCTGTTCACACCTGCGTTTGCACACTTCATAATGTTATAGTTAATCTGGCCCTTGTTAAGACTTTAACTGTTCTTAACACCAGGTTGGTTCTTAATGTATGTATATATATTATTTTTATCAGTTACACACATACTTTTTGAAAGTTCTCAGACTACTAAATGGCTAGAAGTAGAAGAATAATGTTGAATATCAGACGACTTACTGACTTTTGTAATTTAAAATGTTTGTATAGGCCTATATACATGTATTTATTTATTTATTATTTTTTTTATTGTTTGTGAAAAAAAAAACAAAGTGCAAAGTTAAAACCATCTGCCATCTCACAGGAGCAGGTTTACCTGAGGTTCATCGTTTGAGTCAAACTGAAACCTGCTGCGGTCGGCTTTCAGAAATGTGGTTTGATCTGCTGGGTGGACAAACATATTCTAGGTTTAGTTTGTAGGTCAATGTCGCCTTCTTGTCCTGCTGTTATGAGCAGATTTTTAAGACCCATTAACCTATAGAAATAATTATGATAAGAAACTGTTTCTGACACAGAGGGAGCAAAACAAAAACAAAATGATCATATGTAACTTTAAATTACTTAGAATGATTGTCTTTTTTTTTTTTTTTAAGAAATGGATACTTCTAACAATCAAGCTTATACTTGGTTGACTAACTACAGGTAAAACATTTCCTTTTGTATGCACACATTATTCAATTACCAAAAATATTTATTTTCCCCCCACATTTTAAATGAATACATGAATACTAGCCTATAGCTGTTATTAACAAACTCTCATCTCTCGTAAATGAAAGTGAAAGTGAGCGACATGACAGTCAAGTAAGATAACCCATACCCAAAGTTTGTGCTCTGCATTTAACCCATCCAAGTGCGCGCACACACACACACACCATTTGCAATTGGGGGCTTGGTGCCTTGCTCAAGGGTCTCACCTCAGTGGTGGGTATAGAGGGTGCAATCCTACCAGTACTGAGACTGGAACCCACAATCTTCAGATTACAAGTCAGACTCTCCAACCATTAGACCACAACTGTAATTATAGGATGGTGTGACATTTCCACCCACTGTGCAAAAAAAACTTTTCATTTTGCTGGTGCAATTCATTAGTTAATCTATTGAAAACCAAATTAGAAAGGTGTAAATATCAGTAAAAAATATAAGTAAAACAGATTATCAGTCAATCTCTACTGTTTGTCTTTATTTACAGATTGAGTTCTGTCTTTAGGTTCTATAGCAGGAATATGTAGTGGTGTTGACTGCAGTCACACAAAACTATACAGCTTATTTAAAAAAATGGAAATATGACAAGTAGCTAATCCATGTTTAAATGAGTTTGTTATTGTTCAAACTGGCCTCAGGAAGGCAACACAATGATCAGGCAATGGGTGTTATTTTGCCTATTGTTTCTTTAACGGTTCCAGCAGCATCTACTTATAGCAATGTAGAGCTGTAATCAGGGACATGTGATTTTCTCCTTTGGACAATACAGTCATGAGCTTGTACTAGATTTGCTAAAATGTCCAGCTGATCATGTTGTGTGTGGCGAAACTGTAAACTGCTTGGTAATGCACGTACTGTTCGATGAGAAAAAAAAAAAAAAGAGTAAATCAAGAGCCATATTTGAGAGACAAAATGGCACACTGAAGGGTGGAATCTATTTTAATAATGGAACTACAATTAACAGAACATTTAGTGCATTTGTGAGGCACCAAAATAAAAGCAACAATATTCCAGACATCACAATAACAACTTATGAGAGCACATGTGCAAAAAAACAAAAATCATTAGATGAAATCAAAAGATGTGATACAAAGAGGCAAAATAAAACTGAGTCATCTGGGCAGAGAATAAATGTGAACAAAACCAAAAGGTATGAGGCAGCATCCTATATGAGCTCTATCGTCAGTTCCAGTAGATACAGTATTTGATCACCGTTTTTTTGGGACATTTTCATACACAGACTCTGACTTTGATTTCTGCAAGAAAACACAAACTTAATCAGTAACATTGCTGATGTGTGTCAGAAAATTAATGGCAGACCAACTTTAGGTTTCTCTCTGAATAACCTTTAAAACAAGAGCTTATTAATGTTTCTAAAAAACCTTTTTAAAAATAGTTTTAAATTCCTAATTCAGTAGAGCTGAACATAATGTAAATGACATAATAGGAATAACAGCAGTTTTGTTTTTAAATAACTACTGCTACTACAGAACAGATCGAGCACTTAGAGGAAATTACATCAGTTCATCACATGACTTTTTAAACCGTTAAATCATCAAACTAATTATTTAAGATCTGACGGTTTGAGAATGGTTGCATTTCACACAAGAGCAACATATTTGTCGCAGCATGTCTACAAAGCAACCAGCTTTAGCTTGAAGCTGCATTTCACCTCAGACGATCATGAACCACGGAGCGGCAGCGACTCGAGGCCAGATCTCAGCACACGTAAACATGAGTCAAATCGAATTATATAAAACTGATGTTGTATGATTTATTTTAGAATAACAAACCCAGTTATTTATACTTAGAACTGTCTGTATATGATTTTAAATAGCAGATTATTTAAATTAGTAGGCCACAGACCACAGCAGATTTGGGTTTGGTGTAACGTTAAAAAGTTTTACATGTACAATTCATAACAGTGTGCATATAATAATCTAAAAAAAAAAAAAAAAACTTTCAGACAGACAGTAGCACCTCAAAAGTAGAAATGAGTTGGCTGTGAACTACAAAGATGCAGACAACCCAGGAGTGATCTAATGCAGTCAAATGATACACTGCACAGGTGTACAAACACGAGACTGATAAAGCAATACTGATAATAGTTTTAAAAGTGTAATCTCCTAAACTATTCCATGTGTGTACAGAATGCAACTCTCTCCACTGTGGTAACACAGAAACAATAGTAGACAGAGCCTTTGTTTTATGTTTGGAAGGCTGCTTCGCAGAGCATGCTCTTGTTGCTGCATGGTGTTGCAGGGTCTTCCTGTGGAACTGGGCTACTTTTACACCGTTCTCATGGGTGTTTTTTTTATAGTCATGTTTTTAAAACATCTCAGAACGCCCCCCAGAATGCCTTTCATTTCCACACTTACACATTTTCAATAAATATAAATATAATGAATAGATTTAAGCACACAAATGACATCCAGAAGTTAAAAAAATACACAAATGTAAATATAATGTTTTAATGAGTGAGAATTGCTTGGCTATGAAAATTGTATTCTATATTGCAGAAATTACAGTATGAGTGCAAAGAACATATATTTAGCCTACTTGAATAATTGCACACACTTGATTTAGTATGCACTGCACTGTAAAAAAGAAAAGAAAAGTTGAGCCAACTTAAAATTTGAAGGCAACCAGCTTCAGCAGATTTTTTAGTTTTCTCTTTTTTTTTCAGTGTGCTGGACTCGTCAACAGATGCAACAGTGTCGATGTATTTCTGTTTGCCATTACCAATTGCGCACATTCACTGCTGCTCTGTTGTCTTAAAAACACTTGAATATTATATATGGGGGAAAAAACACAACCCCACCACTTTTTAAGACAAAATTACGCCAGTAATATTGTTGCTTAAAACAAATCCATGAAGTTCTAAGCAGATTTACAAGTTGACTCTGAACATTGTCCCTTTTTATTATTTTTTATTTAATTTTAATTATTTATTTTTACAATCCAAGTATAATCTTTCCTAAATGAAAAGCGGTGGTGTTTGCTGTTGTCAATGAGACTTGAGCATGCAATGGTGCTTTTAGAAACGATGAAGGTCGCTCGATCATCCGTATCTAATTGTGCTCTTTAATTAAATAAATAAATAAATAATTAAATAAATAAATAAACTGTTTTGATGCGGATGAGCGCACGTCATCACTACTAGCACCACTTCAGGTTAATGTCTCATCGACCACAACAAACACTAAAGTCTACAGTTTTTAATTTAGATAACATTTTACATGCCTTGTAAAAACGGACAGTATTAGGATTTGACATTCATCATTTACTATCGTTGAAAAACTTACTCTATTTGCACTGAAATGCACAGTGTAAATGGGGAAAAAAGCATGCTTAAACTATCCTTTGATCATAGGTGCTGGCAGTTGTAGCGCACCACCCATGTCTGTTCACTGACCGTCTTATGCATATTAAACACAAAACTTAAATCAGATTAACTGACTGCAACAACTTCTTGCAACACAGTCATGTATGATCTTACCTTTTTGTGTGTTTTGGGTTTACACAATGCTGAATCAGAGTCTTCTTCATGGGTTTGGACTGCATTCATAATTACAAGTGTGTTAAAATGAAACATTTTCAGGATTATTTCAACATTTGTATCTTAAAATAAATTTCTACAGATTATTTGCTTGTCCTGCTGACCTGTTTTTCTATGTTTCTTGCACATGCAGCACGTCACAACTGCAGCTACTACAATCAACAGAGATCCGGCAGCGGCAGCAAAGATCAATATGTAAAATAACGGTAGGCCATGCTCTTTAATTGACAGTTCTGCAATCGACAAAATGAGCCATTTGTGTGAATCTGTCTGTCTGCTCTACAACAAACACTATGAAACATCAGCACTATATAACAGATATATCACTGGCAATATAGCTGGTGACGTACCTGAGTGAATTTGACAGAGTTTGCTGATGTCCAGATGTCTCGTCTGGTTGCTGATGGGATTGTTGAGCACACAGCTGTAGGTGTTTTTATCCTGATATTCCACCTCCAGAGGTAGAGAGAGACTGATGCTGAGATCAGACACACTGATGCTGGACAATAAACTGTTTCCTTTGTACCAGGAGAGAGTCACATGACCCACATTCAACACTGAACACAACAATGAACAATTCTGCTGTGATGAAGATGAATTTTGTGAACAATCTCTGGTAATGTAAGGAGTGGGCAGATGACCTGAAAAATATAATACAATACACAGAAAAATGGACAAATGTAAGCAACAATCTTGGTGTAGTGTTTTAGTGTTTTGACATTTTAAACTATACAATGATTAAACATTGCAAAATTTAGATGAAAATAATGGTAATCTGTAAACTTTTAAATACTCACGGTTTCAGATTAGTATAGCTATGGATATAAACAATATGCATGTTGACATGATTCTAGTGTGGAAGGAAAAAAAAACTTTCATATCCAGTTTTAAAACTTCATCACTATCACAATGTAATGTTGTAAACCCTATACAATCATGAAGTGACTGTGTAATTATTTAAACATCTTTGCAGCTCAAACAACGCAAACGTTTTAAAAATAGTATTAATGTACATGCTTTAATAAAGTCCTCTAAAAATTGGTCCTGTTCCCGTCAACTGTAAGTACTTCACCGTAACCTCCAAATGAGGTACAAGTAAATTTTATTTTATTTATTTAAAATGTATTGATTTATTTCTATTATTATTATTATTATTATTATTTATTTATTTTTGGTAATCAAATTTGTGCTGTGGATTGAGCTTAATATGAATTTAATCTGTAATATTCCTTTAAAACAAGAATATTTGGATATTAAGAATGAGGCAAATGATACTCACCATAGACAGAAACACTGAATGTTTTTGATGAAAGTTTAGCTGCAATGATCTCTAGTTTATAGAGTCCAGTATGTTGAGTTGTGATGTTTGTGATGGTCAGAGATCCAGTTTGATCGTCCAGCTTCAGTCTGTCTCTGAATCTCCCATCATTATGTGTGAAGAAGATTCCAGAAGCTCTGTTTATTTGAGCTATCAGAGAGTTGTTAGCTCCAAAATTCCACATTATTTCATCATCTTCATGTATTTCAGTAACATCAGTGTGTATAGTAACAGAACCTCCCTCCATCACTGACTGTGTTTCATTTGTCTCCGCATTAAACACACCTGCAGAAAACAAACAAGCAATCAGTTTCTAACATTTAATTGTGAAATGGATAACAGAAGCAGAGATGTAACATGAAACAAAAGTTGACATATATGGGTCATTTGGTCTGTATTGTATTTTAAAGATAAAGTAAAGCAAAGTAAATGTGCAGTTAATAACAGCCAAGTGAAACTACACATTTATTTCTGTTTCATACTTTTATGTTTGTATCACTGAACTCCAGTAGATCTTACAATAATATCACAGTTTGATTTGATTTATCTGGTAAGCATAGCCAATGCAAATATTTTTTTCTGAACCATAGCAGCAGCTTTATTACTCTGAAATAAAAGCCATAAACTGATTTTTATAACTTACCAATCAAATGCCACCAGCACAAACATAACAAAACAAGGGCGTGAAACATTTTCTGTAACAGTTCTGTGTCTGGTCTAATAAAACTATCTGCTTCTAACACTCAAACTGTTCATCTGGTGTGTGAATCCTCCTCTGACAGAGTTTGACCCTCCCAGAGTCCCAGTGCACGCGCACACACTGAATGAAAGTTAATCTATCAATGTAGTTACATAATAATATGCCAAAAACATTTCTTAAGTTAACTTTAATTGTTAATTGTGGGAAAAGTTTTATCAAAAAATTGTATCAAATGGAAAACCTTTTTTTTTTCATTTGGTTTGACTGTTTTAAATACAGTACATATAGAAGAGAAGAACATTTTCAACATGATTTATAGTCAAACTTTAAATGAAACATTTTAAAATTTAACTTTAAAATTTAATGGAGAGTTAAATAGTTTGAAATGGTTTTATGATTATTCAGTTGTTGCAAATTGCAAGTTGACACTTGCACACAGCAAATTTTCTGAGTCAAACTGAAACCTGCTGTGGTTGGTTTTCTTCAGAAACATGCTTTGATCTGTTGGGTGGACAGACATCTTCTGCATGTGAGTGGCCATTGGTTTGATGTGTATTTAGTTTGTAGGTGAAGAGGCTTCTTCCTGTCCTACTGCTATGAACCTCACAGCTAATGCCCTCACAGAACTGGTTTTCAGTGAGATGCTTCAAAATGATCTCATTAGAATTTGTATGCATTTTACATAAAGGTTCTACAAAACGTACATTTACTTATGTTTTCACAGGCACTAAAACGTACAATATTGATGTATTTACAGCATTTTGACCTAGGCCTACAATAATGGCATATTGATGAAACCTAAAACGTAAATTATTTACGTATGAACTATGAATTTCACAGAATTACAAATGAATCCTTATAAATTTGTAATTCTGATTCAACAAATAGATAATTATGAATGATTCCTTGAAACTGCGGCATTAACTTTTTATTATATTCAGTTGTCATATAAATGGCATTATGTTTTCAATTGTATTATTAAATGACGCTTACTCATTTAGCTACTTAATACGAAATTATAACATTTTGTTCTGTGTGATTTCTGCTGCCAACTTGTTTCATAAAATACATAATGTTAAACAAGACTACACTTAAAACCCTTAAAATGAATAACTCTTGCCTGAAATTTTGAAATAAAAATCACACTGATGACATCACTAGACTTCCTTCTTCCTATTTCCTGAAGATATATGAAGAAAGGCCCATGATAAGTTCACTGTCACTTTTTAGAACAGAAATTTTCTGTTTCTGTTTCAACAAGTGGTTTGATACATTGCAGCAGACATTTTGTAAAATGCATTTTGTTTTGAAAATTGTGTTACCGTCACTCGTGTCACCTTCCTTATGGGTAAATAAATGCACAAAAGATTAAAAAAATAAAAACTGTAATTTATGTACAGTGGTGTGAAAAATTGTTGCCCCCCTTCCTGATTTTTTTTTTTCATGTTTGTCACAATTTAATGTTTCAGATCATCAAACAAATTTAAATATTAATCAAAGATAACACAAGTAAACACAACATGCAGTTTTTGAATGAAGTTTTTTTATTATGAAGGGAAAACAAAATCCAAACCCACATGGCCCTGTGTGAAAAAGTGCTTGCCCCCTAAACCTAATAACTGGTTGGGCCACCCTTAGCAGCAACAACTGCAATCAAGCATTTGCGATAACTTGCAATGAGTCTGTTACAGCGCTGTGGAGGAATATTTTGGTAGACAGCAGAATTCATGGTTCCATTTATCACAGCAAGTCTTCCAGGTCCTGAAGCAGCAAAACAGCCCCAGATCATCACACTACCACCACCATAAAAGCAAACACTTTTTCACACAGGGCCATGTGGGTTTGGATTTTGTTTTCCCTTCATAAAAAAAAACCTTCATTTAAAAACTGCATGTTGTGTTATCTTTGATTAATATTTAAATTTGTTTGATGATCTGAAACATTAAAGTGTGACAAACATGCAAAAGAAAAAAAAAATCAGGAAGGGGGCCAACACTTTTTCACACCACTGTATATTCTTAAAGTCAAAAGGTAATCTAATAATGTAGTCTAAGTTTAACTGTTAGAAAAATAAATATATTTTAAGACATCTTGCCATACAGATAGTGGCATTTCTGTAGAATGACCCAACTACGTATAAAATCCGACTTTTTTACTTAAGTACCACATGGGTGTCATGCCTTAAAATATTTTACGACTGCCTTTATATTTAACATTAATTTAATAAAACGTTGTAAATTACTAATCATATCACTTTCATTGTACAGAACACAGCAAAGGAAACGTCTCCAGGTTACGTATGTAACCATGGTTCCTTGAGGGAACGAGACGCTGCGTCACCACGCTTTGGGAACGCCTTGTGCGTGACCGGCTCTGAATCTGCTGTGTAATCTGACCAATGGAAGGGCGCGACGTCACAGGTGGGTGACGTCAGAGACCAGGAAGCATAAAAGCACCTGCGGCAAAGCCGGCGACAGCCTCAAGTCATGAAGAACTGCGCTGGCAAGGATGCCGGAAGTATGGCAACGTGACGCAGCGTCTCGTTCCCTCAAGGAACCATGGTTACATACGTAACCTGGAGACGTTCCTTTTCGGGAACTCGAGCTGCGTCACCACGCTTTGGGAACGAGATGCCCACTCCGCCAGACTTACAAATCCCTGCCCTGTGTGTATGTCTCAACATAAACGACTAGGACGAGAGGACTGAAGAACCTGGCCGAGAACCGGGCAAAGGTGGACGGGGTGGACCAACCCGCAGCGTTGCAGATGTCCGAAACAGGGACACCTGCAGAAAAGGCCTTGGAGGCTGCCATACCTCCAGTGGAGTGTGCCTTGACCCCCAAAGGCGAGGGGAGGCCAGAGGACTCGTAACAGGCCGTGATTGTCTCAACAATCCACCGGCCGATAGTATGCTTAGAAGCAGGGAGACCTCTCCTGGGCGGACCAACGCACACAAGCAATTGGTCCGACCTTCTCCACTGGGTAGCTATGTGGACGTACGTGTCGAGTGCTCGCACAGGACACATACAGTTAAGCTTCGCCTGATCTGAATCCCAAAAGGGAGGAGGATGGAAGGCCTGCAGTACTACTGGCCGTGGTGCAGTAGTGGGGACCTTAGGGGTGTAACCCGCTCGAGGGTACAGAAATGCTTTCGCCAGTCCGGGCGCAAAGTCAAGATAGGAAGGGGCCACTGATAGGGCCTGAAGGTCACCCACTCTCTTCAGAGAAGTGATCGCTAACAGGACACGTAGTCTTGAGGAAAAGATAACGATCTGAAATCTCCTCTATGGGCTCAAAAGTGGTTTACACAGAGCCTCTATCACCACCGCCAGGTCCCACGTGGGGACGCGAGGACGCACTGGCGGCCTCATCCTCAGCGCACCGCGGAGGAAGCGTATCACCAGGGGGTGTTTGCCCACTGTGTTTCCATCGAGCGGTGAGTGGTAAGCCGATAATGCCGCCACATGCACCTTCAATGTGGCGTGGGATACCCCTGCAGAGAGTCTAGCCTGCAGATACTCAAGAACTGTACCACTGGACAGTTAACAGGGTCTTGCTGGCGAGCTCTGCACCATGAAGTGAAGAACTTCCACTTCAGGGTGTACGCTTTCCTAGTAGAGGGAGCTCTAGATTGGAGAATGATCTCTACCACCTCAGCTGGGAGACCAGAAGCTATGAGCTGTGCCCCCTCAGGGGTCACACCCACATTTTCCATAACTCCGGGCGGGGGTGCAGAATGGCACCCCCTGCTTGTGAGAGGAGATCCCTCCTGATGGGAACCTCCCAAGGAGAGCCATGAAAAAAACCAACTTATTTTTTATTAAAATTAGGGTAACTGTATAATTGCCCATTATTGTCAATAAGCTGGTTTACAATTAATATGTTGCTCCCAATTTAAATTTTCCAAACACAACGATTTGCTATTATGAGTGCCATTGTTCCATATAAAAGATCTGGCCGGAGAAAATTAGTTTTTTTTTTTTTTTTTTACAAAAGTGGCCAGTAAAGTAATGATTGTTTGTGATAATTGGTCAAAGCAATAAGTTTGCCAGTTACAGTATATAAGGACACTGCAACAAAAAAGTTTTTCAAATAAATGATATGGGACTATGTTGAAAATACTTTGTAGTACTTTTAATCCAATTCATTTTTAAATTTTGGTTGAAAATTGTAAAATTAACAACATTTAATCTCCATCAGATAGTATATTAACAAGGATGATTTTATTTAAATTTTATGACGTTTGTTTCACCAGATGAAATTAAAGATATTTCATCCATTTGTGCATTATGGGGAACAATATTTAGATATTTTTACAGTTGGTTTGATACCTTTATGTCAGAGTTTAATTAATTTAAGTAGGTACAGTATATAAAACATAACAAAAATACATTTTCAGTACTGTATATAAAAACAATAAAGGCATAATCTGAAAAAAACTAGCCTTGTGCATTATGGGGAATAATATTTAGAAATTTTTACAGTTGGTTTGATACCTTTATTCCAAACTGTGTTAGCGTTTAATGAATTTAAACATGAAAAATATGGATTCAGCACTGTACATAAAAACAATAAAGGCATAATCTGAAAAAAACAAGCCTTGTGCACAATAACATATGTGAGAGGGATAAAGTGTGTATATGAGTAGGTAAGAGTGTTATGTATTATAAAAGAAAGGGTTATTAAAAAAATTACACATTCAGTCAGAGTTCATTTTGTCAGAAAAAACAGTGCACTATATATTTATTTAGATTATTACAACATAAAATTAATGCTGACTGAATGTGCAATTTTTTTATAACACTCATCTCACCGACTCATACACACATTTCATCCCTCTCACACATATGTACTTACCTCCCCCCACACACAAAACTCACATACATATGATATTTTAATGATATACAATGATCACAGTACCCTTGCACAGTAACTTGGTTGAGCAACCACATCATTTCACAGAATTGCTGGATAACTCTGTGTTTGTGACATTATCTTTGTATTATTCTATATTAATGGAAAGATCACATAATGATTGTCAATGTTTGTTTGTCTTGTTTTACAGCATTCTACGCATTTTTGTTCCTAGCCTGATGTAGAGCAGTTTTGCTGGGATGAGGAGTTCCTGCTGCAGTTTCAACAGTAAAGAAAATGACTCGTTACAGTTCACTTGGAGGACCACATAAGCCATGCAGTGGTGCGTGGAGGTATGGTGAGAGCATTTCTCTAGATACTGTAGTGATGGATTTTTGTGGTTTAAAATCATGAATATTCTTGTATGCAGAATGATGAGGTAAATACTATATAGTATGACAAATATTTAGTGGACCAACACACACGCATTCTGTATTTTTAACAGGAGTGCCAAGAGGACATAAAGTGGAAGTTTGTAAGAGACATTGTCCCAGTGTTGTGCTGGATACAGAATCACTGCGAGTTATTCTGTGGGGAGGTGAAAGGGCCTGCCTTTCTCCAGATGGACAGTAAAAAAATAACAGAATGCCATCAAAGACTAACTGGGGTCAAATCGGATGAAGCAAGAGATGTCTTAAGCAGTTAAATGTTCTCCCCACTGTGCAATAAAACATGTGCAATACCCAACTATCCATACCTATATTTATTATACATATGTTTTTGATTTAATATATTATACATCTATCAACCTTCCCTTGCATAATTTGTATATAGCACATCTGTACAATACAATATTCTGATTGTTTGAGTATCCGGAGGAGCTGGACACATTCATATCAAATTGTCTTGCTGAACAAGGCTTGAAAGTCCATGCCATGTTTCTGTGAATAATCTAACAAGGCAAGGAATCTCTCTATGTAGCTTATGTATGTATGTATGTGTACTGCATTTCAAGAACTGTTTATTTGATCATTCAGCTGTTCATTTATGATAGTGGGAACATCTCTTATAGAACATATTTTCAGTAAAATTTTAAATGTCATTATTTTTGTAAAATAATAAATATAAAAATACCTAATGAAGCAAGGGGTGTCTGTTTATTCATCTTTAAATATGTGGAGGACCTGGACACACTTCATATGAAGTTTTGTTGATGAACAAGGTCTGAATGTCAATGCCATGTTACTTGTTATAATCTATCAAAGCAAGCAATCTCTATTTAGCATATTTATGTGTATCCTACTGCATATGGAGAACTATCAATCCTATCATTCAAATGTTAACAATTTATGATAAGTGGAACATCTTTAGAAAATTAAATGACAATTATAAATTATAAACACAATCTAATTGTCCCCTTTAAATTTGATAAATCTAAAAGGTAGTTTAAAATCGATTGTAATAAATGAGAATTGGGGAATCACAAGAGGTGACGTATATTATAGGGGCGTGGTTTCTGACGTAACTCTTTGATGTGGGCGTGGCTGTAGTGGACACGGGCGTGGCTTATGATGTCACACTTGGATGTGGGCGGGGTTGGATGTCCACAGCAGGATGCAGCGAGCCCTACTTGGATTCTCCTGGTGCTGGAAATAACTACTGAAACTAAAAGTTTAATTCTAAACTCCAGGTAAACAGAATCCAGGGTTATCTTGTTTCACATTTCAAAGTGTTTATCATGGGGTGGCTGCTGTTTTTTGCTTGTCTACTTGCTACAACTTACCAGTAGTGGGGTAGATTGTAACAAAGGCATTCCATGAATTTGACATCAACTTATAAAGTCTGTGATATTTTTACAAATGTAGGTGCTTTGTATAAAAGTTCAGCGAGTTACAGATGCTGAAACAAAAACAGCATAACAGGACTGCCAAATTTTGAGTTCAATTTGGAGTGAGAATTCCCATTTATTCAGGGTTTTTTGTATTTAAAAAAAGGGGTGGCCCTTTTTCATATTGGAAATGTTAACCACTCACCCCTCATTTGTTTCAACACTAGAAGTATAATGTAGGCATATGCAAAACACCATCCAGATAAGTTGTCATTTTGGGTATACTCAAAGAATGTAAAGAATCGGAAAGCCGATTAGTCACCAGAAGAGAAGGACGGCAGCTCACGTAAGTGTTGTAATACTCTTTCGCAGTTCTGTTGTTTAAATTATTTACTTGCTTCTAGGAAGGAATACTTCGTTTCCTACCTATTTCTATTGTGCATTTTCGTTGTGGTTTATATGTTTGATTGCACTTACTGGTAATTAGAATAATTTGGGCCTCAGCTAAGAACGAGCCTGTGTGATTGTGCGAAGTGTTTAGTTTCGTATCCAGCAATTAGCAGTCCTTTAAGGTTATTGGCTGTGCTGAGCAGAAGCCGGCCTCAGCTGTTTTCACTCTAGTCTCCTAGACCGTATTTATTTGATGTCAGAGCGCTGACGCTGATTCGTCCAGAAGACTCAGCTACCCCGGCTGCTCTCTCTCACAATTTCTCTTTCTCTCACACCCCAAGGCAAGTTGGCCGGGGTGGGGGCACTGGTCTGCTCATTTCAAACAATTGGAAATACTCAACCCACTCTCCCCTAGGCAATCACAACTCATTTGAATCTCATGCGATTACTGTAACAGCTCCTATAAAACACCAGATAGTAGTAATCTACCGTCCCCCTGGCCAAATTCTAGCCGCCTTCCTAGAGGAGCTGGACGGCCTGCTGTCCTCTTTCATGGAGGATGGCACTCCACTCTTAGTCTTTGGAGATTTCAATATTCACCTAGACAGGCCTTATGCTACAGACTTCCATTCACTCCTAGCTTCATTTGATCTCAAACGCCTTACCACTACTAGCACGCACAAATCAGGCAACCAACTTGATTTAATTTACACACGCAACTGTACTACGGATAACATTCTGGTACAACCACTACATATCTCTGACCATTTCTTCATTACATTTACCTTACATTTTGCTACCCGGGTGCTACCATCTCCCTTACCGGTTACTTTCAGACGTAACCTACGTTCCCTTTCCCCCCTCCCTTCTTTCCTCTGTAGTATCCTCCTCTCTTCCCTCACCTACCAATTTCTCATCTCTGGATGTGAATGCAGCTACTGACACTTTATGCTCTACCTTAACCTCTTGTCTAGACGACATTTGTCCTCTCTCCTCCAGGCCAGCACGGGCTGCCCCTTCTAACCCCTGGTTATCCGATGTTCTTCGTGAGCATCGGACCAAACTCAGAGCGGCAGAGAGAAAATGGCACAAATCAAACGATCCGTAGGACCTGACTAGGTATCAGTCTTTGCTTTCATCTTTCTCTACTGAAGTCCACACTGCCAAATCCTCACATTTCCACAACAAGATCAACAGCGCTCCAGACATGCGTAATCTCTTCAGAACATTTAATTATCTCCTCTGTCCCCCTCCACTGCCGCCCACCACTTCTATAACAGCTAGCTACTTTGCCACTTTTTTCACAGACAAAACTAGAACAATCAGTAACCAGTTCTCACCTCCACACACACAGGACCTCCAACCAACCACATCCACTGCTCAAACTCCCATCTTCTCCTTCTGTCCCCTCACCGAGGTGGAAGTATCCAAACTTCTCCTCTCCAGCCATCCTACAACATGTCCTCTTGACCCAATCCCCTCTCACTTTCTCCAAGCAATCTCTCCCACACTCTTACCGGCACTCACACACATTATCAACACATCTCTCCGCACTGGCATCTTCCCCACAGCGTTCAAGCAGGCTCGGGTAACCCCACTGCTCAAAAAACCTACATTAAACACTTCTCTTTTAGAAAACTACAGACCTGTCTCTCTCCTTCCGTAGCGAAAACACTCGAATGAGTTGTCTTCAGCCAGCTCTCACGGTTTCTTTCACAGTACAACAAACAGGATGCTAAACAGTCAGGTTTCAGTAGTGGCCATTCAACAGAGACTGCCCTACTCTCAGTCACTGAAGCCCTGCGAATTGCAAAGGCTGATTCCAAATCATCAGTCCTCATTCTGCTGGATCTTTCTGCTGCTTTTGACACTGTCAATCATCAGATCCTCCTGTCCACCCTCTCATCGCTGGGCATCACTGGGATTCCACTTCGCTGGTTTGAATCCTATCTCACCGGTAGGTCTTTCAGGGTGGCCTGGGGAGGGGAGGTATCCAAAGCACATCAACTGGTCACTGGGGTTCCTCAGGGATCGGTTCTTGGACCCCTCCTCTTCTCCACATACACTACATCACTGGGACCCATCATACAGGCACATGGCTTCTCCTACCATTGCTACGCCGATGACACACAGCTCTATCTCTCTTTTCAACCAGATGATCCAACGGTAGCTGCACGGATCTCAGGCTGCCTGGCGGACATCTCGGCATGGATGAAAGAGCATCATCTACAGCTCAACCTGGCAAAGACTGAGCTTCTTGTCGTCCCTGCCACTCCGACTCTACAGCATGACTTCTCGATTCAGTTAGGCACATCAATAATTACCCCATCAACTTCAGTCAGAAATCTTGGTGTAATCTTTGATGACCAGCTGACCTTCAAAGAGCACATTGCAAAGACTGCTCGATCTTGCAGGTTTGCGCTACACAACATCAGAAAAATCAGGCCCTTTCTGACAGAGCATGCTGCACAACTTCTTGTCCAGGCCCTTGTCGTTTCTAGGCTGGACTACTGCAATGCTCTTCTGGCTGGACTTCCATCAAACACAATCAAACCTCTACAAATGATTCAGAATGCAGCGGCATGACTGGTCTTCAACGAGCCCAAAAGAACCCATGTTACACCTCTCTTCATCTCATTGCACTGGCTACCAGTGGCAGCTCGCATCACGTTCAAGTCACTGATGCTTGCATACAGAACGACCACAGGCTCAGCACCCTCCTACTTCCACTCACTATTACGAATCTACATCCCCTCCAGAAGTCTGAGATCTGCTAGTGAGCAACGCCTTGTGGTACCATCACAGAGAGGCTCAAAATCACTCTTCTCATTCACCATTCCTGGATGGTGGAATAATCTTCCCACCCCTATCCGGAATGCTGGATCCCTGTCAATCTTCAAGCAACAACTGAAAACTCATCTCTTTCGGCACTACTTGACTTCATCCTAAACTTGTTCTTAAAAGAAAAACAAAAAACTTTCCCTTTATCTTTCTCTCCTTGCCTTGCTAGCTTGTACTTATTTGAACAATGACTGAGACTTGGTGTTACGAGCACTTCCTCTGTCTGATTGCCTCTTCAAGATGAATCGCTTTATGTATTCCCCAATTGTAAGTCGCTTTGGATAAAAGCGTCTGCCAAATGACTAAATGTAAATGTAAAATGTATATTTTTATCAACAGGTACTTTAAGGTCTGATTGGTAATAGTAGCGAAAGTTTGTTCACTGATAAAATTATGACTGCTGATATCAGATGACTCTCCAACCATTAGGCCACAACTGCCCCCTTTGTATCTTCACAAGAAGGGCCAGTTGTGGCCTTATGGTTAGTGAGTTTGTGGGTTAAAGTCTCAATACCAGCAGGAATTGTGGGGGGAGTAAATGTATACCCAGGTGAAAAACAAGTACACTTCCATAATGTATTTAAAGTCCTCCATTTCCGCACACTAATTTTGTACTTAATATATAAAAAATTATTCTTTAGTACTTAATATGAACTTAAGATCATCTAAGTGTACTCAACTGTGCTATTTTGGGACACCGTGAATATGAACTAAAATGCACTTTTAACATACTATCTGTCAGACATGTTCACAAGTCTCTGAGGTCCAAGTCAAGTCTCAAGTCTTTGAGGTCAAGTCTAAGTCAAGTCTCAAGTCTTTGAGGTCAAGTCTAAGTCAAGTCTCTGAGGTCCAAGTCCAAGTCAAGTCTCAAGTCTTTGAGGTCAAGTCTAAGTCAAGTCTCAAGTCTTTAAAGCGGAGTCCAAGTCACGTCTCAAGTCTTTTTGTGGAGTCCAAGTCACGTCTCAAGTCTTTTTGTGGAGTCCAAGTCGCATCTCAAGTCTTTGTTCTATTTATTAGCAACAGTTCTTTCAGCTAGTTATTGAGGCTAAATCAGTTTTGAAATACTGATTTCACGATATGAATTTCTCAACAACAACAACAAAAAAAACTTGAACAAAATTTAAGACAAATTAGAAATGAAAAGGTGTCCATTTATTAATTGTCAGATAAAATGCAGCACATTTCTTTGTAAAATTGAAATGTCAAACAACAAAACAAAATTTAAAAACAAACCCCAATTAATCAAATTAATTACACAAATTAAATAAATCTCATTTAAACAAACTAAGGTTTTGTGCTCTTTTTCAATTTAAAATTAGAGGCAACCACTGTATTTTAAACAACACAATCCAAACAAAGAGGCTGCATACAGGTACATCTCATGTAATCATCTCATGTACACCCCATTATTGTGGCTTCAAAGAACAAGAGATACCCAGAATTTATACTGTATGGATGGTCATTTATTGAAACTCAAATGTAAATATTTTGAGATACTGATTTTTGACTTTCATTAGCTGTAAGCTCTAATCATCAAAATTAAAACAAAAAAAACGTTTGAAGTGTTTTACTTTACATGTAATGCATCTAAAATATTTGAAAGTTTCAGTTTTTGAAATAAGTTACTAGAAAAAATGAACTTTTTCACCATATTCTAATTTTCTGAGATGTACCTGTACATCCAGCATGAGCAGTTTCTAATCTAAATTGAATTGTATAATTTCGAAATTTGAAGCAAATACAAAATGGTCTGACTTTAGTTTTGTGAAACTATTCTACATAAACCATCTGAACTAAACAAAACGCAACTGAATTAATGCAGATCCACTCTCTGCCAGCGGGTGGCGCTTGAACATCAATTAAACATTGTTTCCATGAAGCAGTGCTCCGAAAGCACCCATTTTCACTAACTGCCAGTCACCTTAATTGTATGAAAAAAAAATAAAAAAAAAATAGATGCAATGATTGTGAATGTGAGACAGTTTCTACACTGGACGCGACAAAGCGACCGTTGCAAATCCATTTGTCCTTTTCTTCAGAAGTAGTGCGAGTGCTTGCAATAGAAAATGCATAAAATTAGTCAGCTTTCGTGTGCAGTGTGCTCACAGAGCTGTATACCGCTTTAGCTGCTTTTCTTAACAATCCCACCAGATGGCGCCATTTACCAGTTCATTAATATAGACAACTGAGGCCCAAAGTAGAACGGTGTTAAATATATGCTAAGTCAAAGATATCAGTAAAACTGATTATCAGTCAATCTGTTACTATATAACTGTCTGTCTTTATAAATATCCAGGTCTGTCTTCAGGTTGATTAAGAATATGTGTTGCTGTTGTTCTGCTGGTGGCTGTAACTGATGTGATTTACAAACGCAGTGTTACGCAGAGGCAAGTGATTTCCTTGTATTAGATACTGACCGTTTTGTTTGTTATTTGGCCTCTTCCCACTCCTGAAGCTTGTTTTATCAAAAGCAACATCATAGCATCTACTCAAAGCACCTTAGAAAGGTAATAAAATCCCCCAGAACACCCTACTACTAAGCACCTTTTTGACAATAAGAGTCAATGTGAATGTCCCACTTCAGGTCCTGAGAGATGAATAAAAAGACATCTCTTGCTTCATCTGATTCGACCCCAGGTAGTCTCTGATGGCATTTTGTTGATTTTTACTGTCCATCTGGAGAAAGGCAGGCCCTTTCACCTCCCCACAGAATAATTCACGGTGACTGGGCCAATGTCTCTTACAAACTTCCACTTTATGTCCTCTTGGCACTCCTGTTAAAATACAGAATACGTGTGTTGGTCCACTAAATATTTGTCATACTAAATAGTATTTTCCTCATCATTTTGCATACAAGAATATTTATGATTTTAAAGAAATGCTCCCACCATACCGCCATACCTTTCTTTACTGTTGAAACTGCAGCAGGAACTCCTCATCACAGCAGAACTGCTCTGCATCAGGCTAGGAACAAAACTGCGTAGAATGCTGTAAAACATGACAAACAAACAAATGATCTTTCCATTCATATAGAATAATACAAAGATAATTTGTCACAAACACAGAGTTATGTTGAAGGGATGAAGTGTGTGTCTGTGTGTGAGTCGGTGAGATGAGTGTTATAAAAAAATTGCACATTCAGTCAACATTCACTTTATATTGTAAGAATCAGTGCACTAATAAATATATAGCGCACTGACTTTTATGACATAAAATGAACTCTAACTAAATGTGCATTTTTTAAATAACCCTTTTTTAATATAATACATAACACTCTTACCTACTCATATACACCCTCTATCCCTCTCACATATGTGACCCTGGACCACAAAACCAGTCTTAAGTCGCTGTGGTATATTTGTAGCAATAGCCAAAAATACATTGTATAGGTCAAAATTATAGAATGTTTTTTTAATGCCAAAAATCATTAGGATATTAAGTAAAGATCATGTTCCATGAAGATATTTTGTACATTTATTACCATAAATGTATCAAAACTTTTTTGATTAGTAATATGCATTGCTAAGAACTTCATTTGGACAACTTTAAAGGTGATTTTCTCAATATTTAGATTGTTTTGCACCCTCAGATTCCAGATTTTCAAATAGTTGTATCTCAGCCAAATATTGTCATATCCTAACAAACCATACATCAATGGAAAGATTATTTATTCAGCTTTCATGATTTGAAAAATTGACACTTAAGACTGCTAGGGTCACATAAGTGTTTACCTCTCCCACACACAAGATATTTTTAAATGACACTGATCACAGAACCCTTGTACACTGTGTGTGTGTGTGTGAGTTTGTTATCCTCAACCAATATATATACACACACACACCACACACACACACACACACACACACACACACACACACACACACGTTTATATGTTACTGATATCTAAGTAATAACGTGCCTGTGTACAGTTCAAAACACATACGCAAGCCGAACTGTTGTTTACACATGCACACAAACGACGCACACATTCAAGTTGTCAACGTTTTAAGTCTTCGTTTTTTTTTGTTTTACTTACCAACACAGCAAACTTCTTTTTAGCGGTTTGCAAGCAATTTGACTGATCTTCTTATCGATGCTTCTTCCTGTTTCAAAATAACAAGTATGTGACGTATGTGAACACAGGCGTGGCTTGTGACGTCACGCTTGGATGTGGGCGGGGTTGGATGTCCACCGCGGGCTGCAGGGAAATGCTCAGCTGGCACAAAGAGCAGCTACAAAGCTGCACAGGGAGAGACATGTCCATTTTCGTTAAAGGGGACCTAACGCACACCGTTTCACCCAATCTCATGTTAATCTTGAGTACCTATAGAGTAGTACTGCATCCTTCATATCTCCAAAACGTCTTTAGTTTTATCATATTTATAAAAGAAAGATACAGATTTACGATCCTCTCCGAAAAAAGCCGAGCTCCTGGAGGCGTGCCGTGTGGGCGGAGCTAAAGAGTGACGAGCACTTGCTCCTATCGCCAACAAAACAGTCATTTGATGCCGTTTCACTTACCATCTGCAGTTCTGAATCATGACCGGGATCTTTTATAGCTGGGACCGCTCCATCTTTCAGTATTAAACGATGTGCAAATCCAGCGTCGAATTGGGCCTTGTTTATAAAACGTTCGTCAACAAAACACTTGAGAAACACCATTGCTGCCCCGGAAAAGCAAACTATATCCACTGTTCACGTAACGGTGGGTTGTTTTGGGAAGCTGAACAAGGTTATCTTTCCCTCACAACCCAAAACACACTTCTTTAGAGACATTGCTCCCGAGCAAGGCCCGTGCTGCCAGCCTGCCGATTGAAGCGCGCTCTCGCTCTTGCTCTCACTCTAGTCCATGCGTGCACGGACGCGTTCTTTCCGGGAGAAATGCCCATATAAGGAGTTCCACCGTCGTTTACGTCATAAAGTACTACGATCGAAAAAAACTCTCCGAAACTTGTACGAATCCGGAAGTGAGATTTTTGGCACAGAAATACTCTGTTATACGTCCAATTTTTTTTTTTAAACTTTGTCCATGCTTAGCATGAGAATCAAACTCTTTACCAGTGTAAACAACTCTGAATGCATGAAACAGCATTGTACCCCCCTTTAAGGTGTGTACTTCGAGCTGAAGCTCGAATTACTTTGCAAAATATTTGCTTTGCAAAATGATTCACTGTTTCGAAGCGCTCGAATGTTTTATTAAAAGTATATGCATACAGAGATCGCCCCCAGTGATGAACCATTGAAATTTCGAAGCATTTAGAAACAGTTATGAAGCTACAAATCCCCGTTTACTGAAATCACATGGCTATGGTAGTTTGATACATGCTCCGAACTAGTGATTCGAAACAAACGACTCGTTTATAAGCTTTCTTAAAGCAGCAGCGGCAATTAAAAGGAATTAAAAAAGGAAGCTTTAATTTACATTTAATTAAGTATACATATTTCAGACGAACAGCGGTGGAAATGAACTCTGGAATTTTGTTGAAGTTAGTGGATGTTTTGGTCGTACTTGGTAAGAAATATATATGTTACGATCTCATTTGCTGTGTATTTTTTCAGCTGGTGGTAGAATTCTGAAAACTGGTCAGCTCTATCTATGGCAGCCTTATGAAAAAAACATAGGAAACGAAAATTGGCACACTTGTAAAGATAGTAATGAATATTAATCTGGCCAATTTTGGTGTTTCTACAACCAACTCTATAGCGCCACCACCAGTTCAAAAATATATGTTTAAAATGACTATAACTATTGAACCTTTTTGACTAGAAAAATGAAGGTTAGTGCACCTGATTACCCACCTGATGCTTATCACATTCCATAGTTTATATTAAAAACCTGTTTGTGTGCCGGTGTCCCGCCGGCGGTACACTTCGACCGCAGGGGGTAAAGTTCGTCAGACACAAAAACAACAACAACAAAAATCTGAACATGTCATATATCTCTGGAAAGCTGAGATTCTTCTGATTCGAACGATGTAAGGCATTTTAAGATACAATCAACACAGCAGGTACATTCAGGGTCTTTGTCAGACCACCAACAACCAAATAAACAATAACAAACATGAAATAACTCACATATGAAGCCTCCTGATCCATAAAATTCCAACAAAAACGGTGTTGTTACACTGCAAAGAGTCCAGCGATCCAATTCAGTTCAATATTTAGTCCATAACACATGTATATGTTGATAAACATCCACGGAATGGCATAGTATCATTTCACATTAGCCGACGGAGCTATCCATTCTTCTGTGTTTTCCGTCTATTCTCATACAAACAAAAGGAATTATTTGATGTCAAAATGGCCGCTGAGATCTGACCTTTTGATTGACATCTCATTTGAACCAATAGCTGCATCTTAGAGGGGTCACCATCCCGTGGAAGCGAATTACAGTCCAGTTTGAGAAATGACGCTGCCTTCTTTTGATGGACAGTAGATCGAACCAATTGCATTATAGTCTGCAAATGACTGTCGTTTCTGATAGCCAATGAGCTTCTAAACAGACTGATATGACGCTATAGGGGGTCGGTCCAGGCTTTTATGGTCTAATCTTTCTGCGCATAACGATATGCGCAGATGCGCTCCAGCGCGTTGAGACGCACACGCATTGATAGCATACGGCTAAGAGACGGGGAGAGGCGAAAAACGACAAAAACACACTTTTTACTCTAAGACGATGGTTAAAGTTGTTGAATAATGTGCTCGGCGTGACAGAGATGACATTTTAGACGAAGATAGCGATGTTTGAGGACATTTTTGACGAAGAGAGCCATTGAAGCGGAGCCATTGTTTCAGCCATGAAGCGTGGAGCGAACACCTCGACGCAACGCTGTCAACAAGTAAGTGTTTTATTATATAATATAATTATATTTATATATATTATACATATTTATGTGTCTTATACATATTTTACAGTATATGTGTGTGTTTTGATGCGTCCCTGGCCACTTATGTCCTGTTTGTTTGGGTGCGCTTGCTACGGTGGGGATTTAAACCCGAATACGCACAGACTCATTATAAATCACACAGAATGAAGCTTTTTGAAAATCTAAAAATGCAAAATGTCTCCTGTAAGGGCTAAGTTTAGGTGTAGGGTTGGTGTAGGCAATGGCACATACAGTTTGTACAGTATAAAAACCATTATGCCTATGGAGAGTCCCCACAAGGATAGTGAAACAAGTGTGTGTGTGTGTATGTGTGTATGTGTAAGTGTGTGTATGTGTGTATGTATATGTATGTGTGTGTGTGTATGTGTGTGTATGTATATGTATGTGTGTGTATGTATATGTGTGTGTGTGTATGTGTATGTATATGTGTGTGTATGTGTATGTATATGTGTGTGTATGTGTATGTATATGTGTGTGTATGTGTATGTATATGTGTGTGTATGTGTATGTATATGTGTGTGTATGTGTATGTATATGTGTGTGTATATGTGTGTGTATGTATATGTGTGTGTATGTATATGTGTGTGTATGTATATGTGTGTGTATGTATATGTGTGTGTATGTGTGTGTGTATGTGTGTGTGTGTGTGTGTGTGTGTATGTATATGTGTGTGTATGTGTGTGTGTGTGTGTATGTGTGTGTGTGTGTGTGTATGTGTGTATATGTGTGTGTGTGTGTGTATGTATGTGTGTGTGTGTATGTATGTATGTGTGTGTATGTATATGTATGTATGTGTGTGTGTGTGTGTGTGTGTATGTATATGTATGTGTGTGTATGTATATGTATGTGTGTGTATGTGCATGTATATGTGTGTATATGTATATGTGTGCATGTATATGTATATGTGTGTGTGTGTGTGTGTGTGTGTGTGTGCATGTGTGTGTTTTGAGGTGTTCCTGCTAACTTCTGTTTTGTGTTGTTTTTTTTATAATCACAGGCAATCATCTGACATTGAATCGAATGAAGTCTGGGAGCCAGTCAGCGAAAAGCCATATACCGAGGGACATGATGACAACATTTAAAAAAACACTATAATCAGAATCAGAAGAGCTTTATTACAAGTATGTTTACACACACAAGAAGGAATTTGTCCTGATGACAGGAGCTTCCAGTGCAGAAGAAAGTACAGACATAGTGCAGACATGCATAGGAATAACACAGTAGGGATGGAATATAACACCAATATAAGAAAAAAACAGAAATTAAATATTGTACTATGTACAAAAATAGAAGTATAGGGAAAAAATGGTAATTAGATTAGAATTTAGAAATAGATGTTATTTACAAGTGTACAAATTTTGGATTCTGTGTATAAATGTCACTGTAATGTGTTTATGCTTCAGTTACTATGTGTCAGCAATTATTGACAGTGAATCTGGATGTGGAATTGAATAGATCTAAGTGTAACCTTTCATTAGAGCCCAAAATTATGACTGTACATTAAAGCATTCAAGTATTACAGCTTTTTATGTGTCGTTGGTTACAAATGGTCATTTGGAGTCTCCGAGTGTCCTTTTTTGGGAAGCGCCTAGACATAAACTTAGATAAACATGTGTAAAACACTCATTCTCTAAGGTATTGTTATCAAATTTGAAATGTAGCTTGGTAAGGCTTCATTCTGTGATCCCATTGTGTTTTCCAGTTCATAGCTCCCAGCTATAGTCATCTGCAGGCTTTTGTTTACAAAAAAAATGTAGACGGATTTTTTTTTTTTACTTTTTCAGTGTGTTCAAAGTTCTATTACTCAATATCAGTAAGACTTACAGTGATTCTGGTGGTTGAGAAACAAACCTCAGAGTGTCACCTTTCAAAAGAGACCAAAACCATGCATATAATCCAAATGGTTCAAGAACAGCATGCAATTTACTTTGGGTATGCCTTTTTTTAGGCGTTTTAGGCAAATTATACAGGAACGCAAAAGGGTTAAGACTTCACCCATTAAAGTACTCACCATTTTGAAAAGTATGTATTCCATTTTTTTCGCCACTTCTCCTTCAAAATTTGTCCAATTCTTAGATAAATTCACTCAAGTAATCTTTGGACAGAGCTTCACAGAAATGACTGAACAGAATGTTGATATTCATCTTTGCTCAAATGATATGGTGTCGTGAATTTAATGATGTCGACCCAAAATGGATTCAGAGGCTTTATCTTGGCAATACTTTGATCAATTGAAACAAAACTCGGTACTCCTCATCAGAACCATGATCATATGGTGCATTCAAGTCATGTTGGATACATCGTATTTACGAGTTGAACGCACATGAACGCCACCACAAAGTCATTATTACGAGTGGGAAACACTACATTTTCTTTAAGCCCTGAGTTTCCGAGTTGTGGGCGTGTCAGTGAAAAAATGTGTCGGATGCAATGGATGCAGCCAAAGACTAAAGATATGCAGCGTCGGTAAAGTTGTTGAAATTAATAAAATGATTATTTGTTTGTAATGTACAATAAAACTATATAAGTTACACATACAAAATATTATATTATTGTATAGTTATAATAGAATATATAATTATTCAGTTTACATCACCTTCATAAATTAAATAAAAAACTGAAAAAAGAAAACACCCAATGATGCACATTCTTCATTCATCATTTTATAGATGTAGAGTTAAAAAAAATCATTGAATTTTATGTAGAAAAGTTAAATCGCCATCTTGTTCCGACCAAATTGACTTGAATGCACCCGACGTCGTAATAACGACTTGTCATCTCGTAAGTACGAACGTCCCAGGAGGACTTGAACGCAGCATGAGTGTCCATACAAAATTTGGGAACGGTGCCACCTACGTGTGTGATATGGCAAAAAAAGTATTATTTTTTTAATTTATTTATTTGTTTGTTTTTTTGGCTAATAACTTTGAAGTTTGTCAGAAAATTATGTCTGTGGGTTCATTGGGTCATGCCGATATCTGAGGATTGCGATTTTTGCCAGGATCAGATGGTCTGTCCATCATTTTGAAATATGACATGAATTTATATATATTTTGAACAATTTGACATATCGGAACAAAAATTGGTAGGTATCATCAACCGAATGTTCCGAAGGTATCTGAGAAGTTTAAACACAGGGCCAGAAGTGTTTCAGAAATGTAATGTTTTTTCTCAGAAAAGCTTATAACTTTTGAAAACATTGTCCAAATTTGTCATAAAATTCTTTGGATTATACCGATTCTGACAACATCTAATATCTTGTTTTCCAACAAAAAAAGGTGGGTTTTTTTCACTGCTAATCCTACAAATTTTATCCAAAATCTGATCTGATGATCTTTGGACCAAGCCACAGAAAAATAACTGAACAGATTTTTTTTTATATTCACTACTGTTTCTGAGAAATGCCTCACTGAAGTTGACTGTGCCAAAGTTTGTTATCTTATGCTAGTTACTAATTGGTTAGCAACTAGTTGCACTTCTTTCTAATGTGGATATCAGATTATACATAATTTGTTAACAACTAAATTATGTTAATCTTACCGCTTTAATCATGATAAACCACCTGAAACGTGAATCATGTAAAAGAAAGGACCTGTTAGAATAGATCATTTACAATAACTTATAAATGATAATTTCACATTATGATGTATCATCCAGTTTAGTCTGTTGGTCCATAGGCTCGGATTGCGTTCTTGACATAACAAAAGGTTATGCCGGGTTCTGAAACAAACACTCCAAATGAGCCTTACTCAATGCATACAGTACACTTCTGAGATCACTTGAAAGAAAGCAAACTCTGAAGCCTTCTGGTTGTGGTGAGGAAGAAAATCTGACCCAACACACCAATAAATCAAGCTGTATCATAATTCATAATTTGAGAAGTGTTATGTAAAACGCAGTGGGTGAATATTAGTTATCACAGTCCTATTTGAGTTCTTCTGACCATTGGTAGTGCAGTTTTACTCGCATTACATGAACAGATTTTTGTACTCTAAATGTTGCCATGTGAAAGCGAACCAAACCAGGAAGAAAATGAAACATTTGTAACAATTCAAGTCCTAGTTTTGGAACAAAGAAAGCTCTGAAAATGGCATTTACTCCCTGTGAAATTGACTCTTCTTTCTCTGGTCGGTTAATTTAGAAAGAGACTGCTACCTAAATTGGTTCACATCTGTAAAGCCCACACAGACTGTTCACTGTTCACTGTGGTTTGTTGATATGTTTGTCCCTCCATGCCATACTGAACTATTAATTTAATTGTTTATTCCTTCATTTGTTCCAGTTTTTTTCAGTGCTGGTGCAGAGAGAGTGTCAGTGGTGGAAGGAGATTCAGTCACTCTATTCACTGATGTTAAAACAAACCAACAAGAAAAGATTAAATGGTATTTTAATGATATTCGACTTGCTGAAACCACTGGAGATCAGAGTAAGTTCTGTGCAGATGATCAGTGTAAAGAGAGATTCAGAGACAGACTGAAGCTGGACAATCAGACTGGATCTCTGACCATCATGAACACCAGAACCACAGACTCTGGTGATTATCATTTAGAGATCATCAACAGTGGCAGGGACAGTGACAAGATCTTCAGTGTTACGGTTCATGGTGAGTCATAGGTTCTCTCTCTCTCTCTCTCTCTCTCTCTCTCTCTCTCTCTATATATATATATATATATATATTTGTAAAAAAAATGACATATTTTTTCTGTATTTTTGTACGCTTTTTTCCTGTATTTTTGAAATACGGGGGGAAAATTGTAAAATCACAGAAATAGACTGTAAATGTACATGTTCAAATACCATGGCAAGCCTGTAACTATGAATAACCATAAAAGTTCAGTTTTTTTTAAAAGAATATTTTTGTTTTTCCTTTTTTCACATAATATATATATATATTAAATCAAATCATTCAGAGCTGTTTTTGTCATATTCATGGATCTGTTTCGTTGTGTTTTCTCCCTCATGTGCCCATATTTTGTCTTTCCTGTTCCTTTCCTCATTGTGTCATTATTAGTTCATCATTAGTTGATCCTCCTCACCTGTCTGTCTTTAATTAGCACCCGTACTTATAGTCTAGTCTGTTCATCCTCCTTTTTCTGGTATGGTGAATGTTCTCTACGTGTGTTGCCTGCCTGCCTGTCTGCCTGCCTGCTGCCCTTCTGTGGATTATCAAAGTGTTATTGGAAATTCTTCATCATCTTCTTAGTGTGTTTCATTCACAGTAGCGTGACAGTTTTCCTCTGTATCGGCATCATTAAATGGGATAATGATTTTATATTTTTCAGTTGGTGATCCATTAATTTTATCAGTTTTAGTTTGATGAAGACCACAATTTTACATTTAATCCCTGATCATATTTTCTTATGATCTGTTTAAATGCATCTGTCTCTTAATTACTTGGTTTTAGTTCTCCAGGAAGTATATTTTATAAGTACAAAATATTGTAGAATTTTGCATTTTAGACAAAGTTGAGAAAGCATATTTTAAGTGATTTTATTTTATTTATTTTTTGTATTATGATCACACGATCAATTATCTTGCTGTAGAGTTTTCTCTCCAGAAAGATGACTCGGCAGCTGTTGGTTTGTTTCAGGTGTTCCTGCTGCTGAACGAGATAAAATGAAGAGAAAGTCAGTGAAGGAGGGAGAATCTGTTACTTTAGATCCTGGTGAAATAAAAACCTTAATGATGTCATGACGTGGTACTTTAATGACACTCTCATTGATAAAATCACTGGAGATCCCATTAAAACATATACAGATGTTCAGTGTAATGAAAGCACTGAGAGATTCAGAGACAGACTGAAGCTGCATCATCAGACTGGATCTCTGACCATCACAAACACCAGAATCACAGACTCTGGACTTTATAGTCTACAGATCAACAGCAGCAGCTTCAGTATTAGCAGAATATTGACTGTATTAACTGTCATTGGTGAGTAAAATTGAGTTATTTAATGCCTTTTCCCCCTAATTTTAAAATACAGTTCAGTATTATTGTTTTCAATGTGGTCTGTTTGAAAAAGTAAGCTTTGAACGCTAAATAATTTAAGGTCTCTATTAGTTGTTGACATGCTGTTCACAAGTATTAACATGAAAAAGGCATAAAATTAGACATGTATCCAGTGAACGCTGCTGTTTCCAGATCGCAGTGCTGCACTGCTCTATGAACTGCTATTTCTAAAAAAATCCTACAGATGACATAATTAATGAATTAGTCAAATCAATATCATACAGCTAATGACCAAAGTAGAAAGATATAGAGAGAATTGGAAAATACTGGATGAATTATCATTCACTCTCTAGTAGGGCTGCAACAAACGATTATTTTGATAATCGATTAATCTAACGATTATTAGACCGATTAATCGACTAATCATCGATTAGTTCACTGATTAATCAGTAGACTTTGATTGATTATTCAGTTTTTGCAATTAGTTAGAATATTAAGTTATACATATTCTAACATAAATAAAGGTCACTTCAGCTTTAGAAAAGCATATTATGTAATTACAATTATTACACAATTAACACTTTACATTAAGGTTCATTAGTTAACATGACTGCACTGTATTTTATGTATAATCATTTTCTATCCGTAACGGTTTTAAATTCATTTTAAATACATTTTTATATAATTTCCTTGTTTTTATTGTTGTGATTATTTTTTTTTAATTCCTTGTTTTTATTGTTGTGGTTATTTTTAATGTCTATTTCACTTCCTTTTATGTAAAGCACTTTTGTGTTTTTGAATTTTTTTTGTGTATGAAATGTGCTATATAAATAAACTTGCCTTGCCTAACATGAATTAATAATGAACAATACTTATATAGCATTTGTTAATCTTAATGTTAATTTCAGCATTTACTAACGCATTATTAAAATCACAAGTTGTTTTTTTTACATTGATAAATGCTTTGTGAACTAACATGAACAACTGTATTTTTATTAACCAACATTAACAAAGATTAATACTTAAATGTAATAAATGTATTGTTCATTCATGTTAATTAATACATTAACTAATGTTAACAAATGATACCTTATTGTAATGTTACCAATTCATTATAAAAATAGATGTATTTGGCACACAAGATGAGATGACAGACAGAGACACTCTCTCACCATTTAATTAGCTACATGAAGAAGTAACTGAATGACACATTCTGCCTAATATCTCCTTTTGTAAGTCATATAGATAAGAAACAAAATAAAGGTAAGTGATAAGATGCTTTGGATAAACTATTTTATTCACAACATAATGTCTTAAAATACCTTATAGGGTTATGATAATCAAAACAGCCCTGAGCTAGATCAAGCTTTGATCTCTGCAAACCAAACTGTCACTTTAATGAAATTATTATTTTTTCCCACTAATAAAACTATTTTATCATTAGCTAGCTCACACTGGAGAGCTGCTTTATAACAGAAAATCAAGTTGTAATTCTAACTGAAAGCGACACTGACTTTCATGTTTAATACCGTAAAGCTGCTTCAATTAAGGCTATCTGTTGCATAAAGTACTATATAAATAAACATAATGTGACCGAACTTTACTGGAGTAATGTTACGTTACTGAACCGCAGAGCTCATGCAAACATCCACATCGTTGTAATCAGATGCATTTTTAACTGTTGCTTTCACACTGCTGTCAGTTTTTGTTGTTTATTTCGTTACTGAGAGGAAAGCGCGCAATATATATTTACATATTCATCCAAACGCCGCTCAAGTGCTGTGAGTGTGTTCTTCTCTTGATCTGCATCCAGGAGGGCTGAACTAGAGTCTTGCGCTACAGCGCCACACTGGTCAAACCGCAGTATTGCAGGCTCTTACATTAGGTCATATGAGATCAAACGACTACTCGACAACAGAAATATTTGTCGACAATTTTTTATTGTCGACGTTGTCGATAATGTCGACTAATCGTTGCAGCCCTACTCTCTAGTAATAATGACTGTCTCTCTTTATCACAGATTCAGGTCTGTCTCGAGCTGCTGTAGCAGGAATATGTGCTGCTGTTCTGCTGATAGTGGCTGTAGCTGCTGTTGGTGTGATTTACCATCACAAGCATCATCAAGGAGGACTAAATGGTGAGTATCACATAAGATGGAAATATGTGATTGATTGTGTGAAAATCTTTAAAAGATATGCAATAATAATAATAATTATTATTATTATTATTCAAACAGGACACAGTGCAGTGATAAGGTGAGATGCTGTTCACTGAATCTGTCTAACTGCAACAATTGTTAATTTGCAACACATTGTCAATGCTCTTTCAATTTAAAATCAAGAACAGTGGTATGAAATGAATGCATTTTTATATTACTGAGGGGCTATGCAGTGTTATTTTAGTATAATTGAGGTTCTGTTGTATTTTTTTCTTATTAATAGTTTGAATTTGGCTATATTTTTATATTTTCCATTTTAAATTTAAATCTGTGTTTTTGTTTTATTTTTATTTAATTTCTTTATTTTTAAAATGTGTATAGGTAGTATTTATAAAGTTTTAGCTTTTAGTTTTGGATCTGTTTTTAGTTGTTTTAATACTACAATTGATTGCTTCTGTTGTCCTCACGTGTAAGTCGCTTTGGATAAAAGCATCTGCTAAATGACTAAATAATAATAAATAAGTCGCTTTGGATAAAAGTGTCTGCTAAATGACTAAATAATAATAATAAATAAGTCACTTTGAATAAAAGCGTCTGCAAAATGACTAACGTAAATTATGTGACATGGTTGTAATTTTTTATTATTTTTTTATGTTTTTACTTTTTTGCAGTCTTTGTGTGTTTGATCCATATATTATTGTAACACCTATAGCTATAAAAAAAAATATTTTTTTGTTTTGCCAACACCTAAAGCTTTTTTGATGCTGTATAAAACATGAGGGACCACAGAGACTTCTACATTCCAATGAGCCAATGAGTGTATTAAGTGAATATCACAAGCTAAAAATCAACATAAAACCAGAAAGCCTATATAAACATATAAAGCCATTCAAAAACAGGGGAAACATCAAATAGGTTTGTCATTTTATAGATGTTACAATAAATACCATTTTTGCTACTGAGAGCTCAGTCTTTGAAGTAGAAACGGCGAGATGGAACAGTCCTTAAATGCAAAGATGATGAAATATATCAATCTGCAATGGGGCTATAATGGGGTTTCCGTTTAGAACAACGGTGTGTTGTCAACCAACATAAACGCAGGTCAGCCTCGACCTCTCATTATTGTAATATTATTCTAAGTGTACATAAGAAATCACGGCATGATTATAAAGTTACCATTAGAGGAAGTTAAGTTGGTCAACTCGATTCATGTTAATGGTCATGACCTCTGGTTAGAAATAACCTAAGTACCTTAATTAAGTGTGTACAGATCTATGGGGACTAAACACTGTATTCTATAATGAGCAAAGTATGGCACGAGCCGTATAGAATATTAGTCAATCGCCTCTGACTAATGACCAAGACTAAAATAAAACCCACAAAAAAAGTGAGCTTGCATATGAATTAAAAAAAAAAAAAAAAACATTGTAAAGCAAGCTTTTTCCTTGCACCAAAATGTCTTCACATTCAGTGTTTTCAATACATTGAAACATGTTCTTATAACAATTAAAAAATAATGTCAAAGCAAACAGAGCAAAGGCACAAAATACATATTCTTATTCGATCCATATGTATTCTCAGTGTCATAAGGTTTATAATGCCTATGTTTATCAGCTTAACAGCATCCTATTCATTACCATCAACTCTGTCTCACGAATCTGGTCTATGAACTTCCGTTAACTCACCACCAGAGGTCACTCGCTCACCACATGGACTCTTGCACTACACTACTGTTGCACATCACCTCAGACTACAATTCCCATCATTCATTGCACTGACGACAAACACAGCTGATTGCACTGATCACACACCCTACATAAACCATGGACTTCCTCTTCCTCACTGCCGAGTATTGTATAGCGTATATCATTCTCCTAGCAATAGCTACTTGCCTTGTGTGTTTTCTAGTGTTTTGCTTCTTGCCCGTGTTTCCTGGATTTACCCTTTGCCTTGCCATTTGGACTCTGTTTGCAGCTCTCTTGGACTACTGCTCGTGTACCTGGATTATCTCTCTGTCTACCTTGCCCTGTTGGATATTGTTCGCCGATCGTCGACCCACGCTTGCCCTAGGATTACTCTTTGTTTCGCCTGTGTTGTTTCTGTTTGCCACTGAATGAACCTTGCTTGTTTTGTAACCACGCCTTTGAATAAAGCTTGCAAATGGATCTGCACATGCCCCCCTGTCAACAAGCTGGCCCCCCTAAATTTAGAATCATATCATGGCAAACAATTTTGGGTGAAATGCGCAGTTTGTCCAGTAAACTATATATAAAAAAGAGAAAAACATCACCAGCTGCTAAATTCAAATCTGCGTTCGCTGGCTGGCACAGAGCCAGATACACGCACATTTTTAAAGCACTGCGCATTATAACCAATCACATACGATTCTGTTGAGCTTATGAATGCAAAGACCAATCAGAGGCATTCAGATGAGTCATTGCTGAAACACGCTGTTTCGTCACCGCGCGCAATGGCTGACTGAATTCTCTGACTAACGTTAATTCTCACATCAGAAACAACAAGGTGAAGATGTACGAATGTAAGTAAGATATTACTTTCACAGTGTAAACAGCTTTAGAGATTATTATGGCAGGTTTTGAGAGTGCTTGAACTCGCTGAACTGAAGTGAAAATGTTCTTTAATAATGTAAACGTTCTTTGCTCACTTTTTGTACATTGAAAGTGTTATAGGATAATTAGTAGCTTACAATGTTTTTATTAAATTCACATCAAATACAAAGTCAGTCCTATTAAGAGTATTTTATGGTATGACACCCATATCTGGTACTTGTAAGTAAAAAGACGGGCTTTTATGCATAGTTAATAGATTACAGTAGCCTATTAGGCTAACCTACATTGCCCATCATCCATAATAGATCAGCTAACAACCTAGAATGGTGCAAAATGCGTTTACTTACACATATTTGAGAATCGAGATATTTCATGATATATTTTGGGGATATATCGAATAAAAATAATGGGACTTGTATTGGTTTTACTGGAGACTGTATTGGACCCTGTTGGTCTCTGCTGGTAAGTGGTTGCCTTCTATTGGTAGCTTGTTAAAACCAATAAATCCTAATGGAATATGTCCCAAAACACACTACAGAAAACGGTTTAATGGTTGGTAATGTTAGTAATTGTATGTGTAGTGGAAACCATTAAAATTTTCTTTGATGGTTTTATTTTATTTTATTGTTTTCAGTAGGGACATAAGCCTATATCAGTTATACAGTGGTCTTGTGGCTGCGGTGTTTCACATGACAAGTGTTACGGAGCTGACGAGACGTGAGACATGCGGATCCATATGCAAGCTTTTATTGTAGTACATGGTCATCTTCACAGGCAGGGTTGGACAGTGGCAAACAGGTATGACATAGACAAGGCAGAGAATAGTCCTTAGGCAAGCGTGGGTCGGCGATCGGCGAACAATATCCAGTGGGCTAGGCAGAGAGAATAATCCAGGAGCACGGGCAGGAATCAGAATACAGGAAATCTATCTAGGAATACTTGGGAAACGCTTTGTATGTCGCTAAGCTAAACAATACTTGGCAGCGAGTAGGAGAAAGTCCAGAGCTTATGTAGTGTGTGTGTGTGTGTGTGTGTGATTGGGTGATGGTGATTGTGAGATGGTTAACAGGTGCAAGCGTGATCAGTGTGAACAGCTGTGTTGGTGCAGTGGATGATGGGAAATGCAGTCTATGAGTGATCTGTAACTGTGTGGTGTGAAAGTCCATGTGATGGGTGAGTGACCTCTAGTGGTGAATGAACCAAAGTTCATGGCCAGGATTTGTGACATAGCCCCCCCCCCCCCCCAAGGAGCGGCTTCCAGACCAGTGTTAATTTCATTGATGAATAATTTTCGTCATAATTGTCGTCAACGACATTTTTTTCACCGACGACAACGAGACGATGACGAACGAAAACTCTTTTTGAATGACAAAAACTATGACGAAAATCTATTGACATATTCGTCAACGAATAAAAACGAGACGAAAATGTTAGGGAGGGACGATTTGGAAAGAGATTCATTCAGAACATAGTTCTGTAGTGTGTAGTTAGGAGGTTAGATGCATACATATGAACCGGCAGGACATAAGCTATAATACACTTGCTGCACGTCTCATAAAACGTTCAAAAATATCAATATGTGGGAGAAAGAGAAGAGCAGACATATGGATAAATCTGACGACGCAAGAGAGAACTCGATTCGGTCCGGTTTTCTGAGCACAGACACTGAAGCATACACACACAGAAAGCGCGTCTCACAGCGCGCGAGTACTCTCTTGCGTCGCGTGAGCGGAGAATTACACATGAAATTATGCCGTGTTGACGAGCATTCACATAAACACAGTCGATGACGTCTTAAGTGAATGTAAACAGTAGGCAGAACGTGCATCAGTACATTGCATCCATTGCAGCTGTGCGTTCGGTTTTAAAGGGATAGTAGTCTAATTAAGTTGCTATTGTCTCTGTCATTGATGTTAATCAAGCAACAGAAGAAAGACAGAAAATCACTCACTGCTCTTGACTGAAAAACTTTAGTAGCCCTAAAGGTTCATTTCAATTTATTTATAGAAATAAATATGTCTGCTTGAAAGAATGAAGAATATGGTAAACAAGTTGGTATAAAGAATGGATAATTATCCTATATAACCATTGGTATTTCATTAAAAAGAAGACCTTGTTCTTGTTCTTTATGAGAAGTGGTTTTATTTAATTTTAACATAAAGGCATGTTGTATGTCACTGCAGTTAAATCGATGTCTATCATGATAATACCTTAATATCAAACCTATATAATGAGTTTGGAAATTTTAGAGAAATGCTTAATAAATGCACTGTAACTAAACCCATTAGATTTTAGCTGACTAAATTTACTGTAGATTTAGTCGACTAAAATGTTATGATATTTAGTCAACTAAAACTAGACTAAAACTAAAAACAATTCAAATGACTAAAATATGACTAAAACTAAATGGTATTTTAGTCAAAAGACTATGACTAAAACTAAATCAAAATTTGCTGTCAAAATTAACACTGTTCCAGACGCTCCTAAACAATCCTAGGAGGGCGGTGGAGCGGAGGTGGAACAGGGGGAGGGACGGAGGGCCAGGTCCATGTGGAAGCCAGGGCGGAGAGGATGGAACTGGAGCCCACCAGGCCGGAGCAGACGGACCCGGGGCCCACCAGGGCGGAGCAGACGGACCCGGGGCCCACCAGAGCGGAGCAGACGGACCTGGAGCCCTCCAGGGCGGAGTAGACGGGACCAGAGCCCCCCCAGGGCGGAGCAGACGGGACCAGAGCCCCCCAGGGCGGAACAGACGGGACGAGAACCCACCAGGGCGGAGCAGACGGACCCGGAGCCCACCAGGGCGGAGCAGACGGACCCGGAGCCCACCAGGGTGGAACAGACGGGACCAGAGCCCCCCAGGGCGGAGCAGACGGGACCAGAGCCCCCCAGGGCGGAGCAGACTGGGCAGGTAACCATGACAGAATCTGGAACCAGAGGAGAACAAGGACAAACAACACAGGGAGAGCAGAGACCGACAACACTGGGAGAACAGAGACAGACAACACAGGGAGAGCCTTCATGGTGTCAGGGGCCGTGGCAAGGCTTGACAGGAAATCCTCGGCGGTCTTCGTAGCCATGACAGGGCAGGACGGGGAATCACAGGCGGCCTCCATAGCCGTGACTGAGCAGGACAGGGAATCACAGGCGGCCTCTATAGCCGTGACCGAGCAGGACAGGGAATCACAGGCGGCCTCCATAGCCGTGACTTGGCAGGACAGGGGATTGCAGATGGCTTCCATAGCCTTGACAGGACAGGGCGAGAGTTCATAGACGGCCTCCTTAGCCGTGACGGGACAGGACGAGAGCTCGCAGACGGCCTCCATAGCCGTGACAGGACAGGGCGAGAGTTCACAGACGGCCTCCATAGCCGTGACGGGACAGGACGAGAGCTCGCAGACGGCCTCCATAGCCGTGACAGGACAGGACGAGAGCTCGCAGACGGCCTCCATAGCCGTGACAGGACAGGGCGAGAGTTCACAGACGGCCTCCTTAGCCGTGACAGGACAGGGCGAGAGTTCATAGATGGCCTTCCTAGCCGTGACAGGACAGGGCGACAGCTCACAGACGGCCTTCCTAGCCGTGACAGGACAGGGCGAGAGCTCACAGACTGCCTCCATAGCCGTGACAGGACAGGGTAAGGCTTGATAAATGGGTACCACTGACACCTCTGGAAGTTCTGCAGCGGACGCTGCCACCTCTGGAGGTTCTACAGCGGTAACACCTGGAGGCAGGGGGAGTTCATCGAAAGTCTCTTTGACGGTAACATGACAGGCTGGGAGGACATTATTGGGCGCCACCACCATACTAGGAGCTGAAACAAGCATCACCGCTTCAGGAGGTTCTGCAGCATGTGCTGCCACCTCTGAAGAAGCTGCAGTGAGTGCTACTACCCCCTGAGGTTCTGCAGCATCAGCCGCCACCTCTGGAGACATTACAGTGGACCTCGCCACCTCGGGCAGTTCAGTGGTGGTGTACGCAGCCCAAACACACCAAAAGGCGATCCCCATCAGGGGAAGCGTGTCAGACGGGGAAATCAGTTCTGGAACATAGGGACTCAAGGGAATAGGGACTGGTTCCGGGATACCAGCTGCTCGTACTGACACCAGTGGTGCATCCCTCACGCTGGATATCAGACCGGGAAAAAACTCATCACCAAACACCAATCACTTGTACATACACTATATAGACAAAAGTATTGACACCCCCTTCTTTAGAACAGAAAAATGCACTTCCAAATCTGTGGCAACAACGATGGGAACATAATTAATGTATTTAAAAATTGTATTTCCATCTCTGTTGCAACAGTTTTGGAAGTGTCTAAAATGACTGAACCCATATGTACAAGTCACTGGTGTTTGGTGATGAGTTTTTGGCTCAAGGTCTGCATTTACAGTCACACCAGAGGTGTTAAACTGGGATTAGGACTTGGTTTTATGCAGACCAGTCAAGTTCTTCCACACTGACTGAATCAATCATGTCTTTTTGAACCTTGTCTTATACACAGAGACATTGTCATGTTAGAATAGAAAAGGGTCCTGTCCAAACTGTTGCTATAATATTAGAAGCACACAATTTCCTAGAATATCATTATATGCTTTAACATTAAGATTTGTACTCATAGAAATTACTAAAGTAGTCAAACCTGTTCATTAGAAGGGGGCGACCCAATACTTTTGGCAATATAGTGTACATTTGCATAAAGCATCCATATTTGTCCATGCCCATGTTGATTAGAGTATTACAAATTTGAAAAGTATTGATTTAAGGTACATTTAGAACAAATAAAAATGTGCAATTAATTGTGATTAATCACGAGTTAACTCATGACAATCATGCGATTAATCGTGATAAAAAAAAAAAAAAAAAAAATCAAATAATAATAATCGATTGACAGCCCTAGTATTATTTCATTAAATTGCTTGACTGAAAATTGAGATGTATTCACCTTGGCTGCATTTTTCTAGTATGTATTTATGTCATATGACAAAACAAATGACATTTTGCTTGTTTGACTAAAATATATTTTCATTTAAAAAAGTAATATAATTAATTATTGGTCAGCATCTCTCATTATTATTGTGCGTAAGTGTTTGGTTGGGAAAGCAATGAAATACGTTCTGGGGTAATCTTATATTGTCTAGTATAAAATCAACAGTCTTCTCCAAAGAAGAGATCTTCGAGTAGCTGCCTGAAGTCTCCTTTGTGCAGACATTCCAAACACTGCAAACGCTAAGGGCGCTTATAATACAAGATCAGGGAATGATGGTTGTATGTTTAACAATAAAAAAAATCATAATTAGCCTACAAAAAATTTATAAATATCATGGGTTTGCATACATCATAGTGTGAGATTATGTGCAGAAGAAAGGACAAGTACAAGGTTAAATACAGTGCCCTCCACTAATATTGGCACCCTTGGTAAATCTGAGCTAAGGTGGCTGTGAAAATAAATCTGCATTGTTTATGCTTTTGATCTTTCATTCACAAAATTCTAACCTATCATTGAAGTAAAACAATTGAAAGTGGGGAGAAAATCTCATGATAAAATAAATGTTTTTCTCCAGTGCATGTTGGCCACAATTATTGGCACCTCTGGAAATTCTTATGAGTAAAATATCTCTGAAGTATATTCCCATTCTTTTAGCACACCAGGGTGACTAGGAGCGTGAAATTGTCCAGCCATGACTTCCTGTTCCACAGGATTATAAATATGAGGAACATAAACGCCAAATTCCCTTAATCATCTATATCACAAGGAGTAAAACCAAACAATAAAGTTCTGATATGCAGAACAAGATTGTTGAGCTTCACAAAATAGAAAGTTGCTGTAAGACAAAAGCTAAAGCATTGATAATCCACATTTCCACCAACAGGGCAATAATTAAGAGGTTCCAATCAACTAAAGATGTTACAAATCTGCCTGGAAGAGGACGAGTCTATATCGTCCTAATGCATGGTGAGGAGGAGAGTTTGAGGGACAAAGACTCTCCAAGGATCACAGCTGGAGAATTGCAGAGATTAGTTGAGTCTTGGAGTCAGAAACCTAAAAAAAAAGTATATATATATCAAACATCCCCTACATCAGCACATGTTGTTCAGTAGGGTTTCAAGAAAAATTCTCCTAGCTCATCCAAAAACAAATTACAGCAATTTTGAATTCCAGCAATTGTATAAAGGAGTAACTTTTGTGTTCTTGTTGTCCTTCCCTCTCTCCCTCCCTTTTGATTGGACCTTGAGATGTTGAGTATGTGTCTGTTGTTTTGTTTTGTTATATTTTGGATGTTATGTTGTGTTATGTGTGAAAAAAAGAGAAAAACTGTTGATAACAATAATTGTGGCCAACATGAACTAGAGAAAGCATTTATTTCACAATGAGATTTTCCCCTTGATACAATCAAATATGCGTTATGATTGAATAATTCATCATAACACATATTTTTTTATATTATTTTTTGTTTGTTTGTTTGTTTGTTATTTATAAGCCTGAGGAATGAAACATTAGAGCTAAATTCAACAAGAAAACATAAAGGACATTTAAGCCCTTTTGCTTGTGGATCAAAAAACAAACAAACAAAAAGAAATAAAGAAATTAACAACATATTGAAAATAGAACGATTTTGGATTTTATAAATAAATAAATACATCTTTAAGGATAAAACTGTGGGTCATTAGTAGGGTTAAAAAATAAGAATTTAAATCAACCCACAATTTATTGGTTATACTACAATCACAAAATGAATGGGCAGCTCTTTCTTCAACAAGACCACAAAGAGCAAGTTTCGTCAATATCAAGATATTCACATATAGATGAATTGAACCTGGTCTCGTCTTCATATCCTTCCTGGTCTTTTTTTTTTTTTTTTACAAATCCTTCATATCTTTTAAGTTGTTGACCTTTTTATTACGTTGTAGGTCGTCAGGATAAATGTATGTGTGTCCCAGCACATGTTGGGATTACAGGTAATGAGATGGCAGATATAGGCTGGCTAAAAGGGCGCTAACAAAAGAGAACACAGACATGCAGGTTAATGTAAGTAAAGCAGAGGTTAAATGCATAATTTGGGAGAAAATCATTAAAGGTGGCAAGAGAGGTGGGATAGAGGGGAGAAAGGGAGGCACTAATTCAGAGAAACGTTAAAGAGGATAGGGTGGGAATTGGGAATAGGAGAGAAGAGGCAGTGATGACGAGGTTAAGGTTGGGACACTGTTCACAGAATAAAACACTACAGATGATAGGGAAGCACCAGACAGGGTTGTGTGAGGGATGTCAAGAAGAGGAGTCAGTGGAGCACATAATCATGACTTGTAAGAGATATGAAACACAGAGGCAGGTCATGAAGAATAAGCTGAGGGAGATTGGGGTGCAACGTGAAGCTGGATGCCAACCGCCATAAAACTGGAAAGTCCATCCCAGTAGGTGGCGGAATATGTACCAAAGCTGGTTTGCCAACCGCCATTAAACGTCAAAGAAGAAGAAGAAGACGATTCACCGCATCTTCTTTCTCGTCGGCTTTTCCCACGTGTTCACAGCAGCTTTATCAAGAAAAGGCTTGCTCTGCGGTGAGTGATGCGGGACAAAGAGCCAGGCAGGAGGAGGAGAGGAGAGCAGTTGAATTGGTAAAGTGCTTTAAAGGGGCTCGCAACGGAGGCAGGTATCTATCCTAAAGTGCGCGCGCGCCATGTGTGTAGAATACGTGTAAACACTTTTTAATAAAACGTAAAGTCGTCCCCCGGCCGCGACTTTTTTGGCCAAGTCAAGTATGTTCATAAAATAACCATTTTAACATGACACATTAAAATTGTGACACTGAGTGCTGAACTCCGGTCATTGCCAGTGGAGGCAAAACTATTTGCGCGTGTATAATGATAATTACGGCAAATCTGGAGACAGCGGAAATGATGTACTTTTGTTTTGTTTTATTTTTCATTTCTCTCGGAATGTAAGACTCGTCATACAATCTTAACATCAAATGGAAAACACGAATGATGCTTCGATTTGAATGTGAAATGTTATTTTTGACATACGTCTAAGCTTCAGTTAGCCTATTTGTCATCGAAATAACTTACTTTCACTTTCATGTTAAGTGTAGGACATCGGTATATGGAGCAAAACACTTAATTCCATAGAAACTGCGTTCATTTGGTAGTAGAAAAGTGTTGAAAATGACGGTCTCTATTTTGGTCATTTTGTGTGCATTCTTCGTGGCTGGTAAGACATTTAAATTGTTCAACTCTCTTCCATAAACGATAAAAACTAAGTAGGCTATACTATGTAAATGCTAACAAAGGCTACAGAAATGCATAATAAATACTTTTAAGATTTTATGCTCAGTGTTGTTTCATGTTTCATAATTTTGTAACTTGGGCAATGCTTTTGTTGAACAGAGGGAAATTATGGAGTTATTTATACTGGATAAAAGAGTGAAAGTGAAGGAGTGAAAGTGATTAAAGGGGTCATACGATGCGATTTCAAGTTTTGCTTTCTCTTTGGAGTGTTACAAGCTGATTGTGCATAGATAAGATTCCTGAAGTTTTAAAGACTAAAGTCTCAAAACCAAAGAGATATTCTTTATAAAAGTTAAGACTCGACCACGCCCCCCTAAAACGCCTCGTTTAAACACGCCCCCACATGTCTACGTCACCATGTGGGGAGATTTTCATAACACCGCCCAAACGTATACACAAAGAAAGAGGGCGGAACTATTATTCTTGCTGTAGTATTGTTGCTGCCACTGGCGCCATGTCCTGGAGATGCTGTGTTTTGTTGTGAAAGCGAAACTACTTTGTTTGGGCTTCCAAAAGTGGACACAACTAGAAATCAGTGGTTAAGTTGTATTTATAACACTGTTCCAGAGCAGTAGCCTACAACGCAAATATTCGATTGTGTGCAGCACATTTTACGGAGGACTATTTCCTGAACTTGGAAGCTACAATGTTGGCTCGCACAAAGGCTGTTTCTATAAAGTGGGGCAATTCCAACTTTGCAAGGGTCTGGGCTTCTGACTCACAGCCTGTAAGTACATTTCTGCCACTGACGATTCAAGCGTGTGTTTTAAGCAGTGTAGAGTAGTGCTTGTTGTTTCTCCAATCACAAATGCAGACATGGTAATATTTACGCGACGCGATGCAACGTGACGCGTAAAAAGACAGTATAAGGGCGTGTTCACATTTGGCGTCTTTTTTGACTAAAAAAGTTGACGAGCGCTTTTTTAGTCAAATAAAAAGCTGCCAGCGTTTTGGTTACAGCAGCCGAAGGCGTCTTTTGTTGCTATAACAACAGCTGCAACAGTAGCCTAGCGCTGTGTGCTGCAGAAATGTCGGCTTTTGAAGTTAACGGGGAGGGTAATGTCGGTTCACAATGTTTGTTTAGTCTAGGAGCTCCGGTTGGATGATGCACGGTTTCATACAACTCCTTGTGCTCCGAAACTAGTACGATCTGTCTACCGGCTACCTTATTTTTTCTCGTTGTTTTTGTTGTTATGGAAACGACTCGCCACTCGCTTGTCATTGGTCAGCTGTCAAAAAGGCGCTTGACGTAGGGCGTTTTTTTTCAGAAAAGTTCAACTTTTTTCAACTTGAAAAGACACTCTGAGCTGCAGAAAAAGACGCCGGCGGTGGCGTTTTAAAAAGCGCTCAGGACTTTTTTGAAAACACTGTTTACTCCATAGGATTATAATGTAAAACAGATGCTGACAGCTTCAAAAAAGACGCCAAGTGTGAACATAGCCTATGTCATTATAATCAGTAATTATGTCCCCACTGGATGCAACAAATGCCTCGTTTGTAATAGGATTTATTGTTTTTGTGTGGTCGCGCTGTGAAACGCCATCACAATACTGTAAGGGGTGTAACATTTCCGTCTCACGCTTGAGGTATTCGGCCAATCACAACGCACTGAATAGCTGGCCAATTAGAGCACGCCTCACTTCTCAGAACGATGAGCTTTGTAAAAATCGACACGTTTCAGAAAGGCGGGGCTTAGAGGAGCAAAAATAATGTATAGTATGTGGAAAATAATGTGTTTTCTTTTACTTTAAACCACATAAACACATTGCTTTACACCAAATACACAAAATAATGTTCTTTTTAGCAACATCATATGACCCCTTTAATGTGGACTGGACAGAAGACACCAAGGCAGTGGAAGTGATAAACAATATTCTTCCACTGTCTTCAGGCTCGATTCTGCCAAAAGTGAAGCCTTTCTCGAAGCACTGCAATCAAATGAGGTTTTGAAACGTGACTAGTGACCTCATTTCATTAAAACGATACAAGCCTCGATACGGAGATCTGTCTGGAAGTACCTGACATTCTTGATACAAGCTTCGAAGCCTCGGTATCAGGCGTAACATCACTAATATAATACAATGTCCAAAAATCCATTTCAATAACAGTGTTGTGGAAAGTTACTTTTAAAATTAAAACAGGGTTCCTCAAAACTTTCCTTGGAGGGCCAATGCTGTGTTTAGCCCCAACTCTAAACAAATTCACCTACCTGTGATTTTCTAATGATCCTGAAGACATTGAGTAGCATGCTCAGGTGTGCTCAGGGTTAGAGCTAAACTCTGCAAGAAAGAGGGCCTTGTGGAATTTGAGGGTCCCTGCATTACAATATTGAATTACTCCATAAAAAAGTAACTGATTGCGTTACTAAGTTACTTATTATGGAAAGTAATGCATTGATTGACTGAGAGCTGTCAGTCAATCGATGGGAAAACCATGAAATAAAAGGAATCTGATTTTTTTAACTCAGTGTTGTGATAGTAGGCCTACATTGCATTTATTTTATTGACCTAGAATTCATGTTCAATGTAATAAATTAAACATTACATCTACTTTGGCGTCACCATACATCCATTTTCCAGGGACACGTTCTTGCCAGGATTTCGATGTTGCCTGAAATAACCAGGTTTTGGCTGTTTGGGCTGGGCATATTGATTGTTGTCAGGGACATCACTAGGAATTCTGGGCCCTGTGCACTGAATTTGCTTTGGGGCCCCTCATAATCTAAACCTCTGGACAGCTCCTTATGCTTTCAAATCACTCTCGCTGTACTTTGATGTCATATAATTGGTCTGCAAATCACTGCTTCAAATTGTCACCTTATTAAACCAGGAAAAAAAAAAAAAAAATTAAGAAATAATAATTTTGCATGCTGGGCTGTTTTCTTTATCTTAATTATACAATGCCATTACGTTGCTGTCTTTCCTACAAGATTACCTGGTCCATGCAGCCCTTGCCAATTACATTTACATTTAGCAGACACTTTTATCCAAAGCGACTTACAAATGAGTACAATAAAAAGTAAATTAAATCAATAAAAATTTAATTAATAAATAATGATAAATTAAATTAATGAAATAGATATTTTTTTATAATAGAAATAATACAAAAGATGATAGAATAGAAATAGAATAGTCAAAATGTTTGCTTTTTCAGGGCACTTTTCTGAAGAACAGTGGGCATTTTAAATACTCAGGACTGACAAGTTACTCGTGAAAAACTAACACAAAACAGAACATCCATCCAGATAATGACATGCAGTATGAAAAATTAAACTTATGAAAACTTGAAGTGATTTATGTGTTTAATCTTGTCTTACTGTAAATAAAAAAAAAGATCCCTTTATTAAATTATAAAAAATTTGTATATTCAGCAGAGGGTATGTAAACGTATGAGCACAACTGTGTTATGAATCATGGTGTGTGTTGCATTTAGTTAAGGCGATCCGTGAGTCTCATGTCTGTGTCTAATGAGCACATTTTTATTCATTTCCTTTTTTAAATGTGCAAATCAGTGATGTTATTCTGCTGATTGTTAGCTTGTGTTACATTATGAATACAGATATATGTATTTACCTACTATCTGTAGAAGAACATTTTCACAGCATTTTGCTGTTGTATAATTTTATTTAAATAATAATAACTGTTAATTTCTTTTTTCAGGTGTGTCTGGTGTTTGTACATATGGAGCTTCGCTGTCTGTGATGGAGGGAGAATCAGTGACTGTACACACTAGTGTTGAAACAAACAAACAAAAAAAGATTAGATGGTATTTTAATGACATTCTCATCGCCGAAATCAATGGAGATCTCAATTATATCTGTACAGATGTTCAGTGTAAAGATGCTGATAAGAGATTCAGAAACAGAATGAAGCTGGACCCTCAGACTGGATCTCTGACCATCAAAGACACCAGAACCACCGACTCTGGAGTTTATAAACTAAAGACAATAAGAAACAGTGGAGACAGTGTAAAGATCTTCATTGTTACTGTACATGGTGAGTCATTACAATTATGCTGCTGCATCTGTGTTGCTTGATAGCCTCCCTGCTAAACATTCCTGAACTATATTGGTATTGGGGCTGAAACGATTCCTCGAGTAACCCGAGTAATTCGAATACAAAAAATCATCGAGGCAAATTATGTGCTTCGAAGAATCGTTTAGTCCATTTACTAGGGATGCACTGAATTTTCGGCCACCGACAAGATATGACACGCCGCACCGCCCAGTAGTGTTCAGGTTTCACTCTCCTCCAGCCGTTATCACTGCGCCGTGTGACGCTCCGTTCAATATTCCGCTCGATCAATGTGCATTCTGCTCAGTTACCGCTCATGCTCACTGGAAAAGCTAAGTCCGCTCAAATAACGCGCCGAAAAGAAATTTCTATGTAGTATACTTGTTCCTGCTTGCAGTAGCGTTGCTGTGCTGTGGCATGCTGTAGTACAGCTGTACTGGGCAACGCTGGTAACATCTCCTTCACTGATCTGCTTCTTCCGCTACGCTCTGCTCACATGCGCTGATAATAATAGCTTCGCCAGGGTTTTTATATTTTTATACATGTTAACTTGATATTTCTTTACACTGAATCATCATTTCTATTCATTTCCCACTAATCTATGTGATCTGGTGAGCATTAACACATATTACGCAATCATATCTCTGTATGAATGAATGGCAGAGACGCGTTTTCCTTTACCACACACACACACGCGCGTGACACTCGCGGTGATTTCAGCGTCTGCCGTCTCAATGAGGACATAAACACATGAACAACATCTCCAGAACTGCTCTGAGAGTCACTTCATCAACGTTTCACCGTTTAAAAATTAAAACTAGCGTCATATCATATACACACAGAAATGTAAAGGTATTCACGGCAACCCGTCAAAATAAAAGTCCGGTTTAATTTGAAGACATGGCAGCAGAAATATATTTGTTCAGCAGAATGTACATACTACCACTACTAAAATTATGAAAACTTTATTTTTTAAGGAATGATCACACAACATTTCTTACATGTTTTAATTTTAATAGTAAATCCCCTTTGTTTGCCAAATAGTTTAATTTTCAATAATATAAAGATAAATTAAATTAATGTTTTATGCCTTCATTTGAGAACCAGATACACAACACAGAATTTCTGAGGAAAAAGAAAACATTTCATAAGGCTATTTTAAGAATAAATAACAATAAACCATTAGGTGACAAAATAAAACATAACTTTATAATTGTCTTTTTCTTTAATCATAGCTATAATTATTAAACACCGAACACACATTGCGTGTAAAAAGTGTTTATTTCAGTCAGTTGAAGGGTGAGTACATTGTGTGCACATGATCAGGATGGGACCACCTCCGCCGCATTTGAGAAAGGAAAAACCCTGTTTGCAGGACTATATATTATTTGGATAATTAGTGAAAAACAACAACAACAACAGTTATGTCTGATTCTGTTGCATAGAACTGAATAAAAATAATACATTGATATTAAATATTAATATATTTTCTGTCCAGTTTTCTTTAAATAAAAGTGTGGTTATTTTATTGGCTTAATTCCGTATCATTAAAATTGAATTAAATTAAAAAGTCTTATAAAATTACTTTATATTATTTAATAAAATAAATAATTATTACAAAGCATTTTCGGTTTAGGTTTTCGACCAAGCACATCCAGAATTCTCGGTTTCGGCCCAAATTGTCATTCCGGTGCATCCCTACCATTTACTGTAACTACACACATAGCACTGTGTTTGCAACCATGCTCCTTTAAAGGATTACACACACACACACACACACACCAGTATGCAGAGAGACATTTAAGAGGGTTTATTCTCCACGTAACTTTAAGTTCATGCTGCTGATAAATGTGTTAATGTTGTGTGTATGGACTCTTGTTTTTGTTCCACGTTAGCTTCCTGTCCACTAATTTTGCCTCTTACAAAAGCCACAAAGCCTTCTAAGAAGACCGTAAAGGCTTGTTACGCCTGAGCTGTAGTTAGGCTGAAACTTGAAAGTTAAGTTGCACATTGTTTAGGTTTTATTATAATTTTTTTATTACTATTATTTTGATTTATGTTGAGTTTTTTTTTAAAGCAATTTGAAATAGATTTTTATATATTTGTATTTGCATTTTGAATGTAATATGACAATTAAATGCACTAAATGGGTTTAGTTTTCAGTTATTAATATATGCAATTTCAGCAATAAAAATGTAAATTTTCCTAAAAAGGAAACAAATTACTTGTTCATTGAAAGAGACCTGTCTTATTTTCTCTTGCATATTTAGTATTGCTCTTTAGTAAAGAAAAAGTACTTCTTATCCGATTACTCGATTAATCGATGAAATTTTCGGTAGAATACTCGATTACTAAAATATTCGATAGCTACAGCCCTAATTGGTATACAAAATGTAAATTATTTAAATTATGAAATTATAATGTTCTTGTTTTATGACCCTAACCCTTACCCTTGCCAGCTATATGAAGTAATTATTTTATAAAAGCAGTTAGCCCTGTAAAGTTTGAAGCACTTGGCTCTGCATTGTGCTTAGCGACGCCATTTGGCTGTTTTAAAATCACTATAAACTATGGCCTATTGCTTTAATTTAGTTCAGTAATATTTAAAGTTGATTCATTTTTAGTCTTAGCAGTTAGTTTTGTTTCATAAAGAGCTGCGTATGTGTTTTGGTCTAAATTAAATGGATATTTCTCCCAAAAATAAAATTTTTGTCATTAATTACTCTCCCTCATGTTGTACCTTTGTTCATCTTCGGAACACAAATTAACATTTTTGATAAAATCCGAGAAATTTCTGTCCCTGCATAGACAGCTACGCAACTACCACATTCAAGGCCCAGAAAGTTAGTAAGGACATCGTTAAAATAGTCGATGTGACATAAAATAGTCCAGTGGTTCAACCATAATATTATGAAGCTACGAGCAATGACTTTATTAACCAATTTCCTCTCTTCCATGTCAGTCTTCAACGCACGTTCACAACAGTACGAAGAAGCATATGTGTGCATTCCTCTGCTTGCAAACAAGGCTGTGTCAGCAGCACCACATGCATGTATTGTGTGCTCTCGTGAACGTGTTGGAGACTGACACTGAATTCCTTTTATCTATTCCTTTTATTAAACTAAAAATGTATGGAAACACATATTTTTTTGGGGGGGGGGGGGGGGGGGTCAACTTTTTCACAGCATGTTCCTGTTGTGTCATTTTGTTTGGCTTATAATAACGGTTAATTTCTTCTACAGGTTTTTTTGGTGTTAATACAAAAGGAGAGTCAGCATTTGTGATGGAGGGAGATTCAGTCACTCTACACACTGATGTTAAAACAAATCAACAAGACAAAATTAGATGGTATTTCAATGATGCTCGTATCGCTCAAATGACTGGAGATCTCAGTTATATCTGCACAGATGTTCAGTGTAATGAAGGTACTGATAGATTCAAAGACAGACTGAATCTTGATCATCAGACTGGATCTCTGACCGTCATGAACATCAGAAACACAACTCTGGGGTTTATCGTCTACGTATCAGCAGCAGCAACAACATCAGTGAAAATATCTTCATTGTTGCTGTATGTGGTAAGTCATTATGTGTAAAAACAAGTAATGTACATTAAAATTTAGTGATATTTTCTGCTGTGACATTGTGGTTTTCTCTTTATCTGTATATTAGTTCATAATAGGTAATTTTGTCAAAAACACATTTACTGTTGAAGTGGAATTTGTAGATTTAAATATATGTATATTTCATTGTGATTGAAAATGTTGCTTTTCCATTGGTTATTTAATCATTTTATCATTTAGTCTTGTTCTGATGAAGATGAAAGTTCTGTTATTGTCTTTTTAAATTCATCTGTTACATTTTTTTTAAGTTCATCAGGAATCCAAAGTGCAGAGGATTTTATAAAAAAAAAATGCTTATGAGCTAAATTGTGGATAAATGTTGTTTTTTAGACAAAGTAAAAAGGATTCCACAGTTCACTCGTGTTATGTAGTGTTTTCCCCTCAAAAAGGTCCTCCAGCAGTTGTTGGTTTGTGTTTCAGATGCTCCTGCTGTTGCTGAACGAGATGAAATGAAGAGAAAGTCAGTGAAGGAGGGAGAATCTGTCACTTTAGATCCTGGTGAAATTAAAAACCTGAATGGTTTGATGACATGGTATTTTAATGACATTCGCATCGCTGAAATCACAGGAGATCCCAATAAAACCTGTACAGAGGGTCAGTGTGAAGATCCTGATGGAAGATTCAGAGACAGACTGGAGCTTAATCAGTCTGGATCTCTGACCATCACAAACACCACAATCACAGACTCTGGGCTTTATAAACTACAGATCAACAGCAGCAGAATCAGTATCATAAAGATATTCAGTGTTGTTGTCACTGGTGAGTATCATTAGTCATTCCATGCACATTTCTTTGCAGTTTTAGAAAACAGTTTGAAATATGTAAATCAACCCAGTGAATGATTTCATTGTGGACTGTTAGAAGTAGTGCTTTGGTTCAGTATTAAAATATAACTGAGATCATCTATGTCATCTTCATATGCTTATCACATTGAGTTTTGTTACATTATGAATTTTACAATTTTCAAATCTATTGTTAATAATGACAGAAATGCATAGTATTAGTCAGTTGTCTTGTAAATGCTGCTGTCTCTTGTTGCTGTTTTACCTGCTGTTCCTCAAAAATCCACCAGATTAATGAAATAAATCAATATCATGGTGACCTAGACAAGTGTAAATATCAGTCGAAGGTATTGCTAAAGTTGATTATTAGTCAATCTCTAGAAATAATGATTGTCTGTCTTAAGCTGTTCCAGATTCAAGAGTGTCTTCAGCTGGTAAAGGAGGAATATATGCTGCTGTTGTTGTTGTTGTTCTGCTGTTTACGGCTGCAGCAGCTGCTGCTGTGATTTACTGTCGGAAACACCGGAAATCTACACAAGCAGGACAAAATGGCAAGTATTATATACAGCTATATTGACAAGATTAGTTTTGTTCCAATTAACCCAAGTATTGTTTAATTTAATTTGTTGTTTTTGAAACAGGCATCATTAGGCTGCAGAGTTACAATGAGGTGAGATACTATATGTCTTTCTATCTGCAGAAAAATATGAATTTACATATTGATTTCTGTGAGATCTGCAAATCTCACAATTATAAGTCTGTCTGAGATTTATGTATGTAGTTTCATTCAGAAATTATTACATAAAAAAACACTGTTAAAAGAATATGGTGGAATTCTCTTTTAAATGTATGTCATATTATGTTATTGTATTAGTAAACAAAAATATTATGACATTTTTGGATCTCTAGATTAATTTATGCTGTGATCAGCCATGATTTAGGCAATCAGACTATTGCATTAATTTCCAATGGATTCGACATTTAGTAAATATTATGAAATGCACTTGTTTCTATTTCATAAACTGTTTGTTTTATCAGCATGCAAGTCATGGTTAAACATAAAAGGCTTCACCATATTCATGTATGATGAAGCACAACAAAAAAGGAGCACCAATACATTCACTAAAATATGTATTAATAAAATACATAAATATTTGTTGTTGAACTTCAAATTATTTCCCTGAAGAACATTAACTTGTAATGAGATACATTTACAGAAAAAAATAATAACAGTAACGTTGTGTTCAGAAGACTGAATGTTCATTCTACCTCTAACCAGATGACAAATTTGTTTTTGTTTCTGTTATCTATTTATTATCTATAATTAGTGATTTGACCTGCTACTTTCACTGTTTTTGTGTGTGACTGAATCATCAATTCTGATCATTTGTTTTACCTTCTGTGGATGTGTTTTCTTACAGGAGAATGGTGTAAAACACTCAACTCTCTTATCAGAATGGGTTTTAACTGATGACTGCTGATAATGGGACATCACCGTAGCATTAATTATTATTTGGGTAACTTAGATGGGAAATGAAGGAGAGGGGTGGAAAAAGTTAAGCTTAAATTCTCATCACTCACAGAGAAGTGGTTCTACTCAGTACCAATTCTGATATTTGCTGATTTGTACTAAATGCTTTATAGTTGAAATGTGTAAAAATACATTATTCCCTCTATTTTGTTTCAACATATGTATTGCAAATTGGAAAGTAATATACTGTACACATACTTAATATACTGTTATTTTTTTTACTGCCTCTCAATTTCTTTGTTCAGTTCCTGTTGCCCTAACGTAAAGCTCATTACTTTATTACTTCACATTATCTGTCCATTATAGATATTTCAATTTAAAAAATTCAAGTTGTGTTGGATATAAGTGTTTGTTAAATGATTCAATGTACAGATGTTTGTTTTGTCAGTCTCAGTCTCCTTCAGTTATGTTCACGAAACATGTTCGGCTGTGTTGCATTTGTTCAGAGTGCTTGGTATTTTTTTTTCTTTTGTGTTTGTTTGTATTTTAGAATATAATCACTGTGTGATTGAAAGGATCACCTTCGCTTGAATTGTCTGCATGCTCAGTCTGGACTCTACCACCACATTCAAGGACAGGAAAAAGAACAGCAAACGATATAAAGTATGTTTGACCCCAGGTTTAAACATCATCTGTTTGTCTGAACAATGGAAGAAGGCTTCTAATTGTGCAAACATCTGTTTCTTTCTCAAGTTTATTCTGTTTGGATTTATGAGATCTTTTCCCAGAGTCACTTATTCAGTTATTTTTTTTATTTTTTTTGTATTATCCATGGAAAACAATCAGTAATGTTCAGCCCATATAACAACTGCTTTATAATGAATGTGAATGATGTTTGTTTGCACGTGTGAAAAATGTTATTAAATATACTGTAATAACTGAGTTTGTAATTGAAATATGTTTGTCATTAAATGAGTCTGTTATAGAAAAATAAAAATGAAATAAGCAAACAATTCATTTATATTGTTAATGTGCCTACTTTTTGGAATGTGATTTCAATTTGTGGGTTAAACTTTCACCATTAACATTTTAGGATTCAACCTTTGACCCAAGCAGCAACTTACTCAACTTAATCTTTAGCAATATGAACACCATATCTAATCAGTTGTCATTTTTAAAGCTTTTTTGTGTATTTCTATTGGATGAGGGTGAAGGCTAATTTTGGAAAGGTGAATTCTTGGTTATGGCACTAGATGGTGCTCTAGTAAACTAGGCTATACATGCTTGTTTTGTACACTTTTAAAGGATTAGTTCACCCAAAAACATGAAACTTCTGTAATTAATTATGCAGCCTCACATTGTTCCAAATCTGTAAGACCTTTTTTTTTTGTCTTTGGAACACAAATTATGATATTTTTGATGAAATCCAAGAGCTTTCTGACCCTGCATGGACAGCAACGCAACTGACACGTTCAAGGCCCAGAAAGGTAGTAAGGACTTCGTTAAAATAGTCCATGTGTCATCAGTGGTTAAACCGTAATGTTATAAAACTACGAGAATACTTTTTATGCGCTAAGAAAACAAAAGTAACAACTTTATTCAACAATTTATTCTCTTCTGTGTGAGCCCTGACAGCATATGTAGTTCATTTTACAGCAGGATGATTTGCAAAAACAGACAAAATTAAATATATATTAAGGCTAAATGCATTGTTCATTTGTTTTACTGTACTAAATGTATATGATGTTATATAACGAGGTATTACATCTCACACCCTGTGCACACTTGACATTATTTCACACCAGAGGCGAACAGATACCTCAAAATAAAAAAAAAAATGATCAAAACATATTGGGGACATCCCATCAATGTACACCCCTCCTATGAAACTATTCCACTGCAGCGTTATAGATATGTGACATTACACCTCTACAGACCTCGTCTCTAATAAGTAAAAAAAAAAAGAATGCCTTTATCTAGGGGATGACCCATACTGAATCTCTTATATGAAACCATATAACTGTCGTCTTCAATTTGTCATTATAGTGTTAATCATTGGGTCTTAGTATCTGCTGGAAGGAGTTTAGATCATAGAGTGATCATTATGACTTTGGTCTAATGCTTCAAGCCTACAAAGACAATGCAGTGACAATGGCAACATACAGGAAACCAGAAAAATGGGAAATTAAAATGCAGCTAAATATAACTGCCGGATTTGAAGTGAAAAGTGAAAGTGATGTGACATGTGGACAAGTATGGTGACCCATACTCGGAATTTGTGCTCTGCATTTAATCCATCCAAGTGCACACGCACAGCAGTGAACACACACACACAGAACACACACACACACACACACCCGGAGCAGTGGGCAGCCATTTATGCTGAAGCTCATCGGGGAGCAGTTGGGGGTTCAGGGGCACCTCAAGGGCCGATTCTGAGACTCGAACTCGCAACCTTTGGGCCACAACTGCCCCTACAAAAATACAAAAATTTGGTATTTTTTATAGTGAGGCTGCCTTGGCTAAAGCATAAGTCAAATGGTTTCATATGAGCCGGAATGGAAAAAGAAAAAAAAAACACAAAAAAACTTTCAACCACACGCCATTGACACCTCAAACACTCTCACACTGACTCTCACACAAACATCTAGCAGATACAAGCTCATGCAGAACCTGTTTGTCCAACAGATAAAACCACACATCTGTACAGATGTGAATCAATGAGACCACAGCAGGGTCTCCACTGCTTCTGGTGAGCATCCTGCATCTACGTTTTGCAGTTTTTTTAAATTATATTTACACACATGGTGTCTTTAACACCAACATGAAAATTTTCCAATGGGCCATATGATTTAGATCTGTTAAAAGTCTTTTTACTACAAAACAAATACTTTAGAGGGGACCATTTCATGAATCCATCTTTAATTACAATGCTTCAAACCCCTCAGAATGATCCTGCTGTGACTTCGTCATGCTAATCCCAAAACTCTGAAGCGAGGTGGTTGCTGGAGGTTTCAGAGTTCTTGCACTTAGAGAAGGATTTAAGTTTGATCATCTTCTGATGGCAATAGGTGCATACTCAACATGATCTTCCTTTTTAATATTCTGTGAAAACACACACACACACAATAAGAGATGAGTGAGAAGTATAATACTGACAAAAGTGACCCTTAGAGCAGACAGAGATCCTAAAAAAGCTGTTCTGTTATAAAGCAGGTTTGACTGATTTTATAAATGCATTTGCTTTTGGACTCTCGTGCAAACCCGAAGAAACATGCATCATTGTGACTTTCATTTCCTGAAGGCTTCAGTTTCCTGTGAGACATTTTAACACAGTGAGTTTCTTCTAAAATAATCAAACACCGTTCACCGCTCAAAACAAACATGTTCAGTCCACTTAAATTTGTAAATTTCAACACAATCTTTTTGTATTGGGACTACATGAAGCATGTTGTTTACAACCAACTGGACAGTGCATTTGTAAATAATGATCATTTAAGTTAAGTTTCTGTTGCATTGTTGAGTTTTTGTGGTCACCATTGTGCTGAAGAGTTGCACTTGTTCTTTTTGGTGTGTGTTTCTTCACTCATTGAGAAATAACTGCGCTAAAGCCAAAGATGATAATAATGCTTCCTTGTTCATTCCAATAATAAATTATATTTCATGCACTAATATGTGATATTGCTACTGAGTGAAGAGTTTGTAACATGAACGTTGAAGTGTAGTGTTGATCAAGTTTAGCATTGAATGATGGTCTTATGACTTATATAAAAATTGGATATGGTGTTAAAATTGGATATAAAAAAAAAACAGTCACACACTAATTCTGACTCACTGCTGTATTTATACAGAGATGCATTACATAAATTAGGAATAAATTCTCTTACCGATTTCTGTGCTTTTCTTTTGTAGAATGTGGGATCAGCGTAAGTGATCTCTTCATCACAGGTCTGAACTGTAGCAACATCAATAGATGCATTAAAACAACAAAACTCAATCTTAGCTGGATTCATTTCTTCATAAATCACAGTATGTGTTGTTAATATTAGGGCTGTCAAAATTAAATAATTAATGTATGCAATTAAATATTTAAGTGCAACTTCTTAAAAGAGTATTAACAACTTTAATTGTAACTGTTCCACGCACAAAAAGTCCCTAACACAGTACGTGCTTATCTTTAAACGTATACAGACATTCCTTATTACACATTATTTATAAATCAAATGCAGACAGTATGTTTAAAGCATTTGTGTTCTTTGCAATTTTCATAAAAACTATTAATTTGCACACCAAGAGTGCTGCATCTTTACACATGTATGATTATCACCATAAAATGTGAAAGTTGTTTTATTATTGAAATAATGTAGATTTGCAATACTATTTGTATTTTCATTTTTCATTGTTTTGATGCAGTCTGAGAAGTGAAGAATCAGGTTTTTTTGAATAACTGAGATGAGTAAAGAGCTGTGTTCAGTGTCACATAGATATAGACATTTATAAGCACATTAGTTTATATATGATTATGAGAATAATTGTCATTTAAATTATGATTATGATAATTATAAAAATTAAAATATTTATTAGCATTTGTTAAAAAATACTTCTTAAAAGCAGTAGGTAACACTTGCCTTCTTGATCAGTTTTTCTGTGTTTCCTGCAAATGCAGAAGATCCCGACTGCAGCAACAATCAACAGAGATCCAGCAGCAGAGATCAACACTATCAGAGATACAGAGTCTGTAACAATAATCATTAATGTAAGTGAATGTGTCAGTATAATATACAACAAAACACAGAGATCAACTGCTGTCATACCTGCACATGTGTGACAGAGTTGAGTGATGTCCAGATGTCTCGTCTGGTTGCTGATGGGATTGTTGAGCACACAGCTGTAGGTGTTTTTATCCTGATATTCCACCTCCAGAGGTAGAGAGAGACTGATGCTGAGATCAGACACACTGATGCTGGACAATAAACTGTTTCCTTTGTACCAGGAGAGAGTCACATGACCCACATTCACCACTGAACACACCGATGAAAAATTCTGCTGTGATGATGATGATGATGATGAAGAACAGTCTCTGGTAATATTAGGAACAGGCAGATGAGCTGCAAAAAATGAGAATATACAGAAATCTGAATAAAGCAACACAACAGTCCTATTTTCAGTTCTGGGTGCAGAGTGAGCGTTTAGTGTGTCATTTGATTATGTAAATCTAAAATAAGAATAGAGAAGGTCAGGACAAACAGAGTTTCTACTCACCATAGACAGAAACACTAAAAGTTTGTGATGAATATTTCGCTCCTTCTGTCTCTAGTTTATAGAGTCCAGCATGTTGAGTTGTGATGTTTGTGATGGTCAGAGATCCAGTTTGATTGTTCAGTTTCAGTCTGTCTCTGAATCTCCCATCAGGACCATCAAATGTGGAGAAGATTTTAGCTACAAGATTTGGTCCAAAATACCAGTTTATATCATCATGTTTATTTAGTTCAGTAACATCAGTGTGTAGAGTGACAGAATCTCCCTCCATCACTGACACCGACTCACCAAACACACCTGGAGAATATGAAGAGGTTTTTTTTTCTTTTTTTTTTCACAGATTAAGACTTCTGTTGTTGTACAAAGCCTGAAAACAGCTGCTATTGAAATGTGAACTGAAAGAACATCACAACAGCAGCAGAGAGACTAAATGAAATGTGATGTGAAGCAATCATTTGATCTTTAATTTGTTTTAAAATTATCCGGAGCTAACTCAGTGAAAACAAATACATGATAACGTCAGGGTGAAAAGAAGACAAGGATTAAATATAAAAAAGTCTAATATTTAAAAGCAGCTCAGTGGTTTTGTCTTTCTGAACCTCCGCACAGAGCATAATCTTTTATATTCATTGTGGAAATTTCCCCAATGAGGTCATAAAAGTAATAAAAAAGTGGAAATTTCCACTTTTTTATTACTTTTATGCCCTGCTGAAAGTTTTTATGTATAATAATTAATCCAAAGTTAGTAGATCTAACAATAATTACTCATCTGATGCAGATAGTAGCAAAGGAAAATGATCTATTTTGAACAGCAGCAGCTTTATTACTCTGAAACGGAAAGCAATCAAATGTTTTTATAACTTACCAGTCAGACTCCACCAGCAAAACCAGAACAAAACAAACACGTGAGACATTTCAGTTGTTCAGTGTCTGATCAAATAACAATTCACTAAAAACACTCATCCTATAAGTGAATCCACCCACGACTGAGTTTGACCCTCCTAGTTCAGATGCTGTATTTGCATATGATTTTATGTTATAGTTCTTCTGGCCCTTATTAACACTGTTTTTAATTTCATTTAAACTGTTTTTTAGATACAATTTGTCTCATTTTTATCAGTTGCACATGCATACTTTTTGAAAGATAGTTCTCAGACTGTTAAATGGCTAAATATAGAAGAATAATGTTGAGTATTAGATGAACTACATTTCATAGAAAAAAATAGCCTGACCTTTGTGATTTCAAAAAGGGTTGCATATATTTATTACATTTTCAATTGTTGTGTGTGGGACTAATGGAACTAACGATAAAACCGTCTCTCATCTCACAGTACCAGGTTCATGTTCTGAGTCAAACTGAAAACTGCTGCGGTTGGCTTTCGCACATGTGGTTTGATCTGTTGGTGGACAAACATCTTGAAGATGAGAGTGTTTATTCACTGCATGTGTGTTTAGTTTGTAGGTGAAGAGGTTTATTTTTCCTGTCCTGCTGTTATGAGATTTTTAAGACCGTTTAATCTAAAAATTACATGATCAGAAGCTTTTTCTCACAGAGATGGAAAGAAACAATAGCAACAAATTGATCGTAAGAATGTCTTAGGATTTAGAAGTTGTTTGATTTAGAAGTTGTTTTTGATTTCAAAGGTTGTATATGGTTGTCTTAATAAAGGTGAAACGCTTCCCTTTGTGTGCACACGGTCTTCAATTCTATTAGTCAAAAATATTTGCCCCCACCCACATTGTATTGTAAAATAATTGAATACTAGCTGTATAATGAGGTGTTGTTAGGTAACTCATTTGTTGTAAGTACAGGAAGGTGTGAAATTTCCACCCACTAAGAAAAAACAACCTTTCATTCCACTGACTTTTTACTGTTTTATGTTACAGCTAGAAGACATCATCTAATGGTTTTAGTAGGTTTCCAGTGCAGTGACTTATACATCAGGTTTGGTCAAAACCAAACTGTAAATATGAAAATAATAATAATAATAATGAATGAATTAGTAACATTAGGGGCATATAGTGCAAAAACAAATGAATCTTCCAGCTTTTAAAATGGCTAATATTCATGAGGAATGTCTAAGTAAGGGTCTGAAAGTATTGTATGCTGTAATTATGTGAATGTACATGTACAGTATCAGGAAGTTGTTTGTATGATGTTCATTAGGCTGTTCAAGATCATCCATGAGAAATACAGTCATCTTACATATAACTGAGATCATCACAGTCACCTTCACATGCAGTCACACAAGTTTCACATTGAGTTTTATTTCACTTTATGAATTTGATGACTTTCAAGTCTAATGTTAGTAACAAAAAAGACAAAAAAATAAAAATAAATAAATAAAAAAGACATAAAATAGTGCTCTAGTGTTTCCTATCTTGTGTTGGTTATACCTGCTGTTTGAACTCCACCAGATGGCGCCATTTATCAGATAAATCTATGCCATAAAAGTTATGACCAAAGTAGAAAAATGTGAATGTTAGTCAAAAATATAAGTAAAGCCGATTATCATTTGATCTTTAGTATTAATAACCGTCTGTTTTTATCTTCAGGGCTTACAGCAGGAATGTGTGTGTTGTCCTGCATTATGTGTAGCATACAGCTGATATAACAAGATGAAATATCTGTATAAATGAGTTTAGTATTATTCAAACAGGCGTCTTTTTTGTACATCAGCCTGCTGGTTCTTCAGCGTTTCCAGCAGCATGTATTTACAGCGCATTCTGTCTGGTAAAAGTAGCTCTATTAAAGATGTGATTTTGTTCTTTGGACACTAGAGAGCGATGTTGTGCTACAAGTGCTAAAATGTCCAGCAGAGCATATTGTGTGTGATGATACTGTACATCAGGGTTCCTCAAATCTTTCCCTGGAGGGCCAATCAATCTGCTGCAGAGTTTAGCTCCACCCCTGATCAAACTCACCTACCTGTGATTTTCTAATGATCTTGAAGACTCTGATCAGCATGCTCAGGTGTGTTTAGAGCTAAACTCTGCAGGAGTGGTTCAGATTTGAGGATCCCTGCTGTAGACCACTATGTTATGCACTTAAGCTTTCTAAGAAGGATAAAACAAGACAAATAAAATGTTATGTTTATATGTTAAATATATTTAGATATAATATAAAATATAAGAATATAAATATAGAAATACATGTAAATATTTTCAAAAAAAGTACTGTAGTGTGTGTATTTATATATATATAATAAATATACAAAGTACACATACATATATTATGTAAACAAAAACTTTTATTTTGGATGGGATTAATCGCGATTAATTGTTTGACAGCACTAATATATATATATATATATATGGTTCTTTACATTGAGTTGGTCAAATGGATTAGCAATATGCATGTGGTTCAGTTACAACCTGTGTACTTCTGTGAGAGCAACCATACATTTCTTTTTTTCATACAAGCAATTTTCATGTGATTTATCATTTGGTTTATTTCATTTATTATTGAATTGTGTCATTTATATATATATATATATATATTTTTTTTTTTTTTTTTTTTTTTTTTTGTTGATCTTGCAATGCTTGCTCTTGTTGTTTAGTTTTATGATTGTGGAGTTTCATGGACTGTTTATATTAAAGAGAGAATATTGTAGTTTCAAGGCTTTATGGAATGGGATATTGATGTGAAGCAATCTGGTATAACAATATTTGTGAGCACTGAAACATAAAAGTATATTCTGTAAACTCTGCTCTTTTAAAAACAAAATATATACTGTATATATATATATCATCACTTTGCCTCCTGCTTCTTCTCTTCTCTGGCTTTCAGCTTTTTTTCCCATTCAACTCATATTCTTGGCTGATAGAAGTCTGTTAATACAGTGTTGGGTACCAGAAATACTGTACCAGACATGACTTGCTGTTAATGGGTTTTGGATACCAGACAAAACGGATATCATCTGGCAGGATCCGAGGTTGTTATGAAATTTCTGACATGGATCTAACAGTATGAATGAGTCAGCCAGCTCAAGAGTCACTTAAAACTCACATTCACTTAACACTTGTGTGTCATCTATTTAGAGGCTATTTGAGGTCTGTTTATCCTCTGACACTGCGGCCTCATATGAGGACATTATATTTTAGTGAATTTCTCTGAGAATATACATGCCACAGTTTGAAGTCTGGATGTCCTGTAAAGAGCACATTCAGGGCTTTTCAGAGATACTAAATGATTGGATGTTTCATCATGACCACACCCTCTCTTTGGTCTTCAAAAATGTCTGAAATTAATTTAGTGACACTCTTATGGAAATATGATAATATTTTGTAATTATCATTTAAATCTGTCTAATTTTTAAATTGTGTGTCATAAATCAACAACTCAGGAAAATGTTACGGGATTTCAAATCAAAATATGACTTTCTGTTATGAAACAGTACGTTGATTTCATACATGTCCTCATATGAGGACACCAGGACTAAAAACATGTTTGTTACAGGTTTTGGGATAAATAACAAATGAATGGGAAAATAAATTATATTCCAATATTCTATGAAATATTATATATTATTATGAAAATCTGGTCAATTATTACTCCCATTATTACACTTCTTTTTTTTCATTCCATGTTGCCCCAAAAACACATTAATATGCAAATTAGATTTAGTTTATAGATACATTGTATATAATGAGAAAACACGTTTATGGCCATTTTACACACATTTTGCAGAAAGAAAAAAGGTATATCAAATCATTCTGTTATAACACAGTTGAGAATCATCTTTATACAAAGTTTGGTAAAAAAAAAAAAAAAATCTGTGGTGATTTAAAAAAATCAATTGTTTTTGCCCATGCATGTTCATTCATGTCTTTTTAGTTTGTCAAAGAAATGGAGTCCCGATGTCCTCAAACTAGACATAGCATAACTTATGACTGAAATATCATTTTTTTATTTTTTACATTAATCTAAATGCACTAAACAATTAAAAACAAAACAAAATCCTAAAACTTTTTTCTCGGGTCTTAAGAGGTTAAATCACACCCTGGTCAAAGGGATGTTATTCTTATAGAAGTAAGTAAGTGTTATTTTGGACACTACATGGCGCTACATGTACTCTTTGTGTAATGAAATGCTGACTTTAACATGGTCAGTCAGCTCCCGCCGTTAGATCTTGTTATTAAAACAAATGCAACTGGCCAAAGTTGTTGAAAATTGACCAACATTTGAGCTAAGCTCATTCGTCTCAGAATAGAGCACAGTCTGTAATAACTATTTTAGTTTTTAAGTGTAGTTAGCATGTTTTGCCCTTGGCCGGCACACTGTTATGCTTTTGACAAAGGCCAGCAGTGATGAAGCTGTTTTGTGTAGGGCAGAAGTCAAACAATGATTTTCATATGAGCAGGAATGAAAAAAAAATCTTTAACCACACACTATTTACTCCTCAGACACACACTCACAAACTGACATCAACCACAAAAATCCAGTAATAGACTGATGAAGAAGATGTTTGTCCACCCAACCCATCAAACCACATGTCTGAACAGAGGTTTATAGATCAAATATATGCTCTGAATTTGTTTTGAGGCTTAAAGGGTCAAACAACAATGCTAAATTGGGCCATATGATCATGATGTAGATAATTGGTAAAAGGTAATTAGTAAAAGGTAATTGGTAATTTTTTTTCAAGATTTTTAGGGACAATTTCATTAGTCCATCTCTGAATATCACACTATTAAAAGAGTTTTTACCTCATATAATCTGGTTTATTTTTGTTGTAGCTAATATAAAGGTACATTTACTAAAACTCATCCAGACTAAGAATCTGAAGTTGTCGCAGGAGATTCCTGGTGAAGACGAGGACACAGCTGGATCTGATACTAGAAAAGGTTTAAGATCACGTTCTCATAGTGACAGCAGCATACACCACATGAATATCCTCTTCAAGTTTCTATACAAAAAATCACATCACATAAGATAAGCTAACATGAAGCAGGTTGAGACTGGGTTGTCAGTGGTTTTACTTCAAAATTTTAATTATTCAAAAGTAATCACATATGGATAAGAACAATGAAATTGATAATTTTGTAAATGCATAAATAACAACAGCGTTGACATCCTCTGGCTGTAGACGCGGTGTCAAAACAAAATACACAATTCAGAGCCTGTTTGTGCAAGTTATTTGGTCAGTGTTATGACAAGAGATTATGACGTTGAAATTAAATATTATTTATTGTGTTTTTGAGTGAAAGGAAAGGTTTATAAGTTTAATGTACAGTTGTTGGAGATTTTGTGTGGCTGTCATTGCACTGAAGAGTGGGACTCTTAAAGGAAAAGCTGCAGTTTTGTAATAAACAAACCCATCAAGATGTTTATAACTTCAAACCATTGTTTGTGGCTTATACAGTAGGAGTTCTCTATTCATACTGGTTCTTCAGTAAAAAAAAATAAACAAAACATTGGATTGTTGTGATGTTTTTATCAGCAGTTTGGACTCTCATTTTGGTGGCACCCATTCACTGCCACATCAATGAAGTTACAGATATTACTATATATGAACATATATTATATAGAGTTGTCTAAGTGCAATATGTTAATGTCATCAGCTGACAGGAAATACTTCATCAGTGCCTCATATTTTGCATTGGAAATATTATCTAATCCTTTAAATTAACCATTAATCTGCTACTTTCTAAAATTACTAGTTTACAATGAGTTTCATGAGTATTATTGGATATGAGTCAGTGTTTCTCAAACTGAATGAAGATCTTATGGCTTCTCCACATATCTGATGTGTCATGTGTGTAATTGTGTGTGATCGGTCAGTATACAGGCGAAAACACAAATGCATATGTCTCACAGATGGAATTATACAGAGGTGCACAACATAAATTAAGAATTAATTATCTTACCGATTTATGTGCATTTTCTTCGTAGGATGTTGAATCATGTAACATAACAGCAAAAGTGATCAGGTCTTCACAGGTATGAACTGTATGAGAAACAGTAACAGATTAAAACAACAATCTCAGTCTTAATTTATTTTATCTATTTTTTTTTTTTTTTTTCTTACAATTATTTATTAGGGTTGTCAAAGTTGAAACATTAATGCATAAAATAAATTAGGTTTAACACTGCACTTAAAAAAACTGCATTAACAAATTTAATATGACATTTTAATTTTTTTCACACATACACCTAAAAATACTCCAGCAGAGTATGCTAAAAATAGTATTTATTTTGTGTGAGTGATATGAATTTGAAAGCGCTGACCAGTATTATTATAATTGTCAAATTCAGTAACTACACATATTATAATGTTCTTTATATAAAAAGGCGATAAATGCTAAATAATAATTAATTGAAGCAGAATTTATTTACACTATACTATTATTTATTTTAATACTTGTTAAAAGAAGTAGGTAATACTTGCCTTTTTGATCAGTTTTTCTGTGTTTCCAGCAAATGCAGCACATCACGACTATAGCTACAATCAACAGAGATCCAACAGCAGAAATCAACACTATCAGAGAAACTGAGTCTTCTGGAAGACCTGATGGAGAGTGTTTTGATGATGTACAGAGACATTAATGTAAGTGAATGTGAACATAAAAGCAGCGCTGTCGTACCTGAACATGTGTGACAGAGTTGACTGATGTCCAGATGTTGAGTCTGGTTGCTGATGGTATTGTTGAGCACACAGCTGTAGGTGTTTTTATCCTGATATTCCACCTCCAGAGGTAGAGAGAGACTGATGCTGAGATCAGACACACTGATGCTGGACAATAAACTGTTTCCTTTGTACCAGGAGAGAGTCACATGACCCACATTCACCACTGAACACACCAATGAACAATATGATGATGATGATGATGATGAAGATGAAGAACATTGTGAAGAGTTACTGCTGATGACAGGAACAGGCAGACGAGCTGAAAACATGAGCGAATAAAGAAAAATATGGATAAATCTAAACAAACATCTTTTCAGTTCAGTGGGTTAATACATTTTTAGTGTGATGACGAGCATCGAGTGTGTCTGTATGAAAGATTTTAGTATGTAAAAAATTAATAAAAGAAAATATTTGAAGGATAGGACAGATGATCTCACTCACCATAAAAATAAACATTGAATGTTTTTGAAGACAGTTTAGCTGCAATTATCTTTACTTCATAGAGTCCAGTATGTTGAGTTGTGATGTTTGTGATGGTCAGAGATCCAGTCTGATCGTCCAGCTTCAGTCTGTCTCTGAATCTCTCATCATTACATGTGAAGAAGATTCCAGAGGCTCTGTTTATTTGAGCTATCAGAGAGATTTTAGCTCCAAAATTCCACATTATTTCATCTTCTTCATGTATTTCAGTAACATCAGTGTGTAGAGTAACAGAATCTCTCTCCATCACTGACACCGACTCACCAAACACCTGATGAACATGAACATAGATTTATTAACTCATGGTTTACAAAGACTGAAATCAGTTGGTAACATTTAAATGTGAATTGAATAACAGAAGCAACAGGGACACGACACAAAATGAAACCTGATATATTAAAAGGCAGATGCGTGAATCAAATTAGATCTTTAATGTGTTTTAAAATGATCTGCTGTACAGCAAAATAAATGTGTGAAGTTATATGATTAATTACAGCTTGAAAGTACAAGTTTAAATAAGCTCAATATTTTTATCTAAAAGTTTTATTTTAGTTATTGAATTTAATGACGTTTGTAGAAGTATTACAATTATTATTATTTTTTATTTTTTTTTAGAAATTGCTGGGGATAATTTGCTTGAAATCATTGAATAATCCTTGAAATTTAGATTTCTAAAAAAAAATAAAAAGCAGTAGCTTATTACTCTAAAATGGAAATTAATTACTTAAATATATTTATAACTTACCAATTAGATGCCAGCAGCACAAATTCAGCTGTTCAGTGAGAAGTCTGATCTTATAAGATATCTGCTGACAGCACATTAGAACTGTGAATCTTATGTGTGAATCCTCCCCAAACAGAGTTTGACCCTCCTAATACACACACACACACACACACACACACACACACACACACACACACACACACACACACACATGTTGGTTTTTGTGGTTTATGGGGACTCTCCATAGGCGTAATGGTTTTTATACTGAACAAACTGTGTGTGCTATTGCCCTACACCTACCCTACACCTAAACTTAGCCCTCACAGGAGACTTTGTGCATTTTTAGATTTTCAAAAAAACACCATTTAGTATGTTTTTTAAGCCTTTTGAATTACGGGGACATAGGCAGTGTCCTCATAAACCACCTTCATATTGTAATACCTCTGTCATACCCATGTTATTATACAAATTTGTGTCCTCATAAACCACATAAACCCGCACACACACACACACACACACACACACACACACACACATGCTCTGTATATTATATATTGTTATGTACAGTCTTATTAAAACTTTAACTGTTTTTAACTGTGGAAAATATTTACTTTTGTCATTTAAGATTGATAGTTTTTGAAAGGTAGCTGCCTGACTATGCCAAATATTTAAAAGTAGAAGAATACTGTGAATATTAGATGTGAACTACATTCATAAAGTCTACCTTTAGTGATTTTAAAACGGTTGTTTGTATTTATTCAGTTCTCAATTTTAGTTTTTGGAAGAAGTACAGAGTTGAAATTGTGCATCTCACACACAGTACCAGTTTACTGAAGTTATCAGAAAGTTGAGTCAAACTGAAACCTGCTGCGGTGGGCTTTCAGAAACGTGGTTTGATCTGTTGGGTGGACAAACAACTTGTGTGTGGGTTTTACTGCATGTGTGTTTAGTTTCAGGTGAAAGGCTTGTTCCTGTTCTGCTGCTTTGAGCAGCTTTATAAGATGCTTTAATCTATGAAAACACTAAACCACGATGAGAAGCAGTTTTTGACACAAAGGGAGAAAAGCAATAGCACACGACAACCATATTTAACACATAGTTAATTATGTATTTAAAAATAAATAATAATAATAATAAAAATAATTAAACACATTTTCACATTCTAAAGGTTGCACTCAGTCACCACTGCTTTACAGATGCATTTTTTTTTTGTCAACAGCTCTCCTTATACATTTTACATTTTATTATATAATAATTAAAAGCTGTATCTATATGAGAAGTGTGATAAACTCTGCAATATTTTCATGCTGCGCTGCAACTAGTGACGAGTATTATGATTTTAATAGAATATTTTCAATAAATCATTTTGCAGTGAATTTGTAAAAGCTGTTATATGCATGTTTTGGCCTGAGTTTTTAGTGCATTTACACAGCTTTGACCAGCAGGCATCACTAGCACGTGGCGTTTCCAGTGAATCATTTTGGGAAGCAATTGGTTCAGTTGACTCAAATTTTGAAAAAGTTTGTTTCTGCCATCACTAGATGCAGCAGTAAAATAAGAAAAGTAAACCTCTGTTTTCTTCTGGGAACACAAAAATTGGAGGTATGCAAAATGTTGGGTACTGACAGAAGTGATGGGAGAATTATTTTTTTTTTAAACTTTGAATCATTTGAACCAGTTGTGTTGCAAAATGATTCACACGCAGGTGACACCTGCTGGTCAAAACTGTGTAAACTCAGGCCAAAACATTAATAAAGCAGCTTATTTTTGTATTTTAATTTAGCAAATTTATAAAACTGATCCGAGATAAAAAAATAAAAATACAGGGGCTTCCAAACTCGGTCCCGGAGGTCCTGGAGAGTTTATCTCCAACCCCAATTAAACATACATGCAAATCAAGCTCTTATAGGCATACTAGAAACTTCCAGGCAGGTGTGTTGAGGCAAGTTGGAACAAAACTAAACATTTCAAAACAGGATGTAACATAGCCTTGTTCACTCAAATCACGTGACTTTGGCAGCTTGACACTCGCTCCAAACCACTGGTTTGAAGCAAATGATTCGCAAAGGTTTCCAATCTTCACAAAGTAGTGCTTCAAAAGCGTCTGTCATTAGGCCACCTGACAGTCACCCTGTATGGAAAAAAGTTGCCCTGAATGTGAATGGACACCATGTCTACACTGGACGTGACAAAGAGACTGTTACAAATCCATTTGTCCTTCGTGTCAGAAGTAGCGCGAGCTTGATATAGAACAGAACAAAAGTTTACTGTCGTGGATTTGTCGTGTCGCACCACATCCAGTGTGGACAGAAACACTGATTATAATGGGTTCTGTTGTCTTGTTGTCATCTTTGTCAGCTTCACATGCAATGACAGACAATTATCACATTTAATTTAATTTCGCATTATGAATTCTAATGTTGCCAACAGGAAAAATGCATAAAATTAGTCAGTGTTATGATGCTGTTTTAGCTGCTGTTACTTGACAGAATGACTTCTAATTTAATAAAATTGAAACATAACATTATTAATCTGTGAAAGGAGCCTTTAAAAGGTAAATAAATGTATTTAAACTGCCTTGAACTCAGTTTGTTGTTCAACAAAGCAGCCAGTGCTTGAGTGGTTACTCTGTGAGAACAGCAGCTATTCTTAGATTCGTGAGATATGTGATTTTGATGTGATTGTGATACATTTACCAAAATGTCCAGCAAATCATAGTATGTATGTGTGTGTTACTGTAATCACTATGCAGTGCAGTTGATATTCAATTAAATTTCCTAAAAAGAATAAAACAAGAACAATAAATGATAAAATAGCAGAGTAAAGGGTTAAAATTTAATAATTAAAGTTAGTTATACAGTATGTCCATATGATAAACTGAAAGTTTGAACCACAAAATCAAAACAAAATTTCATACATCACAATAACACCAACAAATGTGATACAAGAGACAAAACACAACAGAAACATCCTATCAGAGAATAAATGTGAACAAAACCGAAATATGCGAGTTATCGTTCGGTATTTAACATCAATTCCAGCAGATACAGTATCTGATCATTTTTTGGAGGGGCTTACTCAGCATCCTTCTTTGATTTCTGCAAGGACAAATACACTCAGTCAGGAATCTTCTGATGCCACAGTTTAGAAACTAATGAGAGAAATTTGCTTAAAATTCACTCGGAGTGCAAATTAATTGCAGACCAAATCCACTATATTGAGCAGAACCAAAGGTTCTTTTATCTAAATGATTATTTCACAGAGTAGGACTGTAGCATCAACACAGAAGCTCAAGAATAGCTGAATGACATCACAGCCGTGCACATTCAAGTCATATACGTCACATGACCTTTTAAATAGTTGAATGAGCAAACAGATGCACAGTGACAAAATGTAAATGTATTACTGACAAAACAAACAATACTTTATGTATATAGGTTAAAAACATGCTTAAGAACTTCTCCCTATATACAGAGGGTAATACTGATGACTGGTGGATGTCTGATTCATATTACACACAAAATGTCAATCAGACTCACTAACTTCAACACAGTCATGAATGATCTTACCGTTTTTCGTGACGTTGATTTATACAATGCTGAATCAGTTCTGTCTTCCTCCTGGGTCTGAGCTGCATTGACAATACAGACTGTTAAAACGGCAATACTTGCAGTCTTATAACTTATGTCAGATTGAAATTAATTAATGGCATTCATATTTTTAGTTAATAATTACATTTCTGACCTGTTTTTCTACATTTCCTGCAGATGCAGCAGATCACGACTGCAGCTACGATCAACAGAGATCCAGCAGAAATCAGCAGAATGTGAAACAAGGCTAGGCGCTGATCTGTAATGACAAAAAGAGTCTGACTTCAAATATGACCGAGGGATCTCAAAGTGGTTTATTTTTCAGTGTATCAGCTCACTAAATAATCTCTAATATTCACCACTAGGCATATCTGTACAGAGTTTGCTGATGTCCAGATGTCTGGTCTGGTTGCTGATGGGATTGTTGAGCACACAGCTGTAGGTGTTTTTATCCTGATATTCCACCTCCAGAGGTAGAGAGAGACTGATGCTGAGATCAGACACATTGATGCTGGACAATAAACTGTTTCCTTTGTACCAGGAGAGAGTCACATGACCCACATTCACCACTGAACACAACAATGAACAATATGATGATGATGATGATGATGAACGATTTTGTGAAAAATCTCTGGTAATGTCAGGAACAGGCAGAGAAGCTGGACGATTTGAGAGACAGAAAATAAATGTACACATTATTATTTTCGGTGTAGTGTGTTTATAGTCAGTAACTGTTTCTGTGATGTCAAACTATACAATGATTAAACATTTCAATTTGTAGTTAAAGCATTATTTAGAGTTTGCTAAAGCTCAATCTAAAACAGTGGTTCTTAATCCTAAATGCACTTTTAAATTATGAGTTTTGTAAAATCTGCTTTCAAACGATTTTTAATTAATTACTTTTTTTTTAAAGAAAACAAGGGATGAGTCACAATGCTTTTTGTGGTAACCAGCCTTATGTCACAAATGCTGTCAAATAAGCTTAAGTTGTATTGAACCTAAACATTCCTTTAATACAAAAAAATAAATAAAAAATCTGAAGAAGAAGAAATGATCTCTACTCACCATAGACAGAAACACTTAATATTTTTAATGACCGTTTTGCTCCAATTATCTCTAGTTTATAGACTCCAGCGTGTTGAGTTGTGATGTTTGTGATGGTCAGAGATCCAGTCTGATTGTCCAGCTTCAGTCTGTCTCTGAATCTCCCATCAGGACCATCGTATGTGGAGAAGATTTGCTTCTTTTTTTTAATTTTAGCTATGAGAGACTTTTCAGCTCCAAATGTCCACAGTATGTCGTCGTCGAAACGTATTTCAGTAACACCAGTGTTTAGAGTGACAGAATCTCCCTCCATCACTGACACTGACTCACCAAACACACCTGATGAACAACAGATTTCACAGTTTTGTTTGTTTACAAAGCCTGAAGTCAGTTCTTTATGTAACTAAATATGAACTAATGAACATCCCAATGCAGCAGCAGTGATGCAAAAGAAAATGCATGGACAACACAAATTGTAATAATTTAATCTTTAAGGCGTTATCTGCTTGTAACTTCACATTTATTCTGAGTTACAGTCCAAGTTCATTACAGCTGAGTAAAACAAGTGCAGATCGAGTTTAATGGATATTTTCCGTAGTTTCATTTGAAATCAGGCTTACAGAGAGACAGACCTGAAAAGAGATCTGAATCAGAGTAGATCTCACAACATTATTTGGTTCATTTGATTGATCTGGAAGGAACAGCAAATGCAAATCCTCTAACAAAAGCAGCAGGTTTATTACCCTGAAACTGAAAGAAATTAAATAACTTTAATAACTTACCAGTCAGACAGCACAAGCAGAGCAAAACAAACCTGTGAAACATTTTCTTCAGCAGTTCACTGTCTGTTCTAATGAGACCATCTGCTGAAAACACTCAAGCTGTTCATCTGCTCTATGAACCTCCCACAGCAGAGTTTGACCCTACTACTCTGTATGTGATGGAGTCGATAGTTACATATAAATATGGCTCTTATTAAGACATTAATTGTTCATTATTGTTGAAACCATTCATTTTTTATCAACATTGATGGTTTTTAAAAGGAATTACTCACTGTTAAATATGTAACAGAAGAGTATAATATTGTGTGAAATGTATACCGGTAATAGTCCTCTATCTAAATTAATACTAAATAAACTTATGGCTTTTAAAATGGTTTTATAATCATTCAGTTGTTGTGAGATGCAAAAAAATAAGCTTAAAACTGCACTGTCTCACATTGCTAGTCTTACTGTGGTGTGTCTGCAGAGACTGCGGTGTTTGACATTAACAGATAAGCTTAGTCAAACTAAAACTGGCTTTGGTCTGATTTCTACAGAAAAAAAAAAATGGTTTAAACTCTTGGTGGACAAATAGTTTGTAGATGAGAGTGGCCATTTGTTTAATGTGTTTGTTTGTAGCTGGAGGGCTTCTTCCTGTCCTGCTGTTTGTTATATAATCCTTACAGTCTGACTTCCTGTCTATATAAAACTGCTTTGCCATGAAAGTACTGAATCAATCAATCATTCAAAACTGATGTATGAAGCAGAGTCACACGTCAGAGGTGTTTTAAACTTGTAACAGGGTTATAGTTGTAACTGGGTCAGATTTGGTTTGTGGTCTGCGTAGTCTTTGCCACAGATGTCATGACCACATCTGAACATCTGAGTTCATGGAGATATGCCTTCGGATTACAAGTCTGACTCTCTAACCCAGGAATCCTCAAATCTGGCTCGCAAGATCCACTTTCATTTAGCGTTTAGCTCATACCCTAATCAAACACACCTGAGCATGCTAATCAATGTCTTCAGGATCATTAGAAAATCACAGGTAGGTGAGTTTGATCAGGGTTGGAGCTAAACGCCTGCTCTAACAATTAGGCCACGACTGCCCCCATTATTTTGTTGTGTGTGTGTGTGTGTATAAATATCTTGAACCCGCGACCTTTGGGTTACAAGACTGATTCTCTAACCATTATGCCACAACTGCCCCCATTACAGTGTGTCTGTAGTCTAGGTACCGGCAGGGATTGTAGGTGGGGGGAGTGAATGCACAGTGCTCTCTTCTACCCTCACTAACATGACCCTTGAGCAAGGCACCAAACCCGAACTGCTCCCCTGGCGCCGCAGTAAAAAATGGCTGCCCACTGCTCCAGGTGTGTATATGTGTTTGTTCACTACACACTGCTGTGTGTGTGTGCACTTGGATGGGTGAATGCGTATTATATACTGTCAAACCAAAAATTATTCAGACACCAGATATACATTTTGATATATTTCTTTTAGTGAGTGCTATAGTTCATGTAAGGGAGGATAGCAATATAAAGTAAACTGTGACATATTGTTCATTGTTCCAAAACAATTGTTCCAAAATTGTTCGTACAGTGGACTACCAGTAAAACTGATAAAACATTTGGGACCAAATTTGATTTGACACTTTGACCTGACCAGGTTTTGTTACATAACCTTTCTGTCAAAGTTATCTGACATTATCAAGATGAATTTGTTCTGAAAGTTTAACTCTTGAGTTCTTGTCATACCATTTTTCTAAACTAGCAAATAAACTGATAATGTGAGAAATTTTGAAGGTGTCTGAATACATTTTTAGTTTGACTAATTTATTTGTGATCAAGATGAATTTGCTCTGACATTTACATTTTTGTCATATTTCATTACCATATTCTAAACAACCATAGCGAATAAATTGTGATTATGTGAGAAATGTTGAAGGTGTCTGAATAAATTTAGGTTTATTGCACAAAAATGCAGTTAAGCACAAAAAACAAGAACACTATTTTCTTCAAATGAAAAGGATGTTAAAGATGTATGTGTTTGTTTGACAGAAAGTGCCATTAGAGCAAATGTGATTGACTCATAACAGCCAGAATCTTTGAGTTTGTTAAAAAATATCTTTGAGTGTGTTATCAGAAATAACTGAACTAATGTAACATTGAATAATTTAATGTGTCTTATAAATTACACAATGGTCAACCCCTGCAAAAACATATTGTAAATATACCATTAAAAACTCAAGAGAGAATACTGTAAATCTACACTCCACAACACAAAAAAGGTATTTGTCATGTAAGAAGACCATTTGAAGTGCTGGTCCTTACAGATACATATTCTTGATTTTTTTTTTTTTCTTTCCCCCACAAGAGGGTGGATATTTCTTTTTTTATCCGCCATCTGCTGAGGTATGGTGAGCTGCCCCCAAGTGGTTAACTGATATGAATTACTTCAGATGACTCATTTTATATTTTGAGTGTGTCCCCATAACTAATTGTTTTCTCACTTTTGAAGCTTCTTTTTCAACATTGAATTTGTCGAATCTGGAAACCATTCAAATATGCTATGTAAGACCTTAAGGTGTTTTATTTTATATGGGAATATTCTCTGTAAAACAACTTTGAAATTATATTTATTGTGATAAATGTATGTAAATAAACTTAAGCACTTCTCTTCAGGTTTATACATCAACTAATATATATATATAATATATATATATATAAATAATACAGTTACAATATAAATGCCAATTATTTATTTCTGGAAACACATTATTGTCTGTTATTATAAATACAGCTTTATATTTGAAATTTTCTTTATTCAGGAAGGGAATCCGTTGTAAAAGGATCAAAATATTTAAAAATGCCTGATGTAATGTGTTTCTATCTATTATTTCTATAGTAATGCAGTTTGGCCATTCAAATGTTGAACTATTCCATTATTATTGTATTGGAACAATCACGTCCAGCTTCTAATATGCCTAATAAAAAGTTGGCTGTTCAATCAGCTTTTATTGGTCATTTGTATTCAACAGTGATATAAAACTATATTCCCATTTGCCAAAATATAACCACTTGTTTCAGTCCACAAACCATGGCCGCTATATTGTGGGCATCAGATATAGGCATAAAGAAAACATTAATCCAGATGTTTTGTCAGATGTGATCGCCCTGAAACTGAGCAAGTTCTAATAAAGTGTAAATTATATGACAATGAATTACTCAGTTAATCCGCTTTCATTGAAAAAAATGTTAAACAAAGATGCAAGCATGTTCAACATAAATCTGTTTAAATATTTAAAAAATACAGAGTTAATAAACAGGATTTAAGACTGACTGAATATGTACTGTACATATTTTTTTTTCTCTCCCTCAAAGTCAATGCACTCCATCCCAGTAGATGGCGGAATATACACCTAAAGCTGGTTTACAACCTCCATCAAAACATCAAAGAAGAAGAAGACTACGCGCGATATTTGAACGCCTGAATCCGATTGTTCAACTGCATTATTATTATTTTGTAGAACAAAATAGAAAATGAAGCTTGCGGTGTTCTTGTTTGTACTCGCACATGGTAAGATATTTTATGTTTTATTCTCTGTTCTTGTCAGCTAAAAACGAAGCGTTTATCCAAAGCGACAGTTTCTATTCACTCTGAGGTGTTGCATTATACAGTCAGTACATTAAATCTATTAAAAACTAAATCATTACATAAATGATGAAATCTATTAAATTGTTATATAAACTGATCAGAGTATAATGTAATTTGAGTCACTTTGAATCAAAACTTCTGCCAAATAGATGAACATAAAACCAAAAGTTACTATGTTTTCAAAATAAAACCAATATTTTGTAATTAATAGCACCAAGTGTTTTCATGGAATATAGTTATTTATAATATTCGTAACGGGAAATATTGTGAATTTGTAAAAATAACGTAGGCTACTGATGCTCAAGTACGTTCATGATATTGATATTAAGTTGTTCAAGATCATCCCTGAGACTCGTGTGTGTTTGCCAGATGACTTAATGTGTAGGCTAAATCAATTATGAACTTATGATGTTTGTTTTCATGTCTTAATTTAATAAATGCCGCCATCACTACTCACAATCTTTAGGATCTGTAACCGAGGAGCTCTTCACACTAAGAGCGAAGTATAAATACAACGGTAACTACATTTGCGTCCACACCAGTGAACGATAACTGTCTGTTTATTAAAAATAATGAAAAGCAGTGGATGTAGGTGACCTGCTGCTGCTTAGGTTTCGCAAAGACACCAAAGAAAAACATGCTTAGGCTATAATAACCTTCAAAGACGAGAGGAGTTGGGTGAATCTGTCAATCTAACTTTGAGAGTTAACTAACTAAACCCCTGGTCAGAGCCTAACTCCACGCACTGGCAATGCTTGAAAAATGCTGGAAAAGTGGGCGGAGACAGAGGGGACGTTAGTATAGACGGTTTCATCGGACTCACGCGCGTTGCCACGGTTACGCGTCTGGCCCTAAGTTAACTTCCGTTCTGTGTTTGTTTATCGTTCTGGTTCACTGACCTATAATAATAATATGGCGCCGACAACAAACGCAGTTAAAGTTAAGGTTATCAGTAGACTGAAGTTGGGCTCAGGTTGTTGTGCTGTGGGATGCAACCTGACCTCTGGAACGAATGCCTTGTCGAAAATAAAAATGTTTCGGTTTCCTAAAGACCAGAGGAGACTGCAAGCATGGATCACCGCTGTGCGGAGAGAGGCTTGGCTGCCAGGCAAGAATTCAAGGATCTGTAGCACTCACTTCGTTACAGGTAACAGACTCACGATAAGCCAAAGATAGCTAGCTGGCAAGCAGTAACAAGCGGGCAATAGTTACGAATTAGCTACATTTATTGCTACAGACGTAGATAACATTGTATACATTAATTTCACACAGTAACATTTGTTCTGTGTTGATTCGCTTTAGCTATGATTTAAACTAGCATTATGAATGATAACGTTAACTTACCTGATATCTACCAAACATAAGAACCACAATAGTTTTCAATCAATGCTATACAAATAACATACAGTATTTAACAGTCGGCTTTGGCTTGCTCCCTGGGGACATAATACAATAATGCATAGCTTTTATAATGAAGCTTTAAATGAATTACTAAAGGACTTTTACTACATTTTTAATTATATATTTTATCTGTAAAGCTGCTTTGAAACAATTTGCATTGTGAAAAGTGCTACAAATAAATTTGAATGCGATCTAATTTCATTGTACTAGTAGGTTACTAATATTTAATAATTTTTAAGCAATATCATAGAAAGAATGCATTTTTTTACACAAAAATGTTCAAGTAACCAGAAAAGTTATGGATTATGCAAAGTTTGTATGATGCCCAGCAAGGTGCAGTACTGTGAACACTAACTGTTCCTGTCACTTGTTTTATTTTAGGTGCACCATCAGTGGACCCATGCCATCCTGATTATGTTCCATCAATGTTTGCACACAAAAACACCACTACTGATGGTTCACAGAAGTTGGAGCGATACCAGAGGAGTCAGAGGAGATCATCTGTGGTTGAGCCCATGGATTCACCTTCCTTAGAGGTCACCCAGGCTGACTCTGAAGAAGGATGCACTGCTGTGGGTACAGATCTGTCAATGGCAGACATTGACCAACTACAAAATGAAAACATTGAATTAAAAAGAAAAATGGCTTCACTGGAGAAGAAACTGGAGTCTCAAGAAAAACGACTACAAGATCATATGTTTGGCAGTCTATCCGATTTTATTTTAAATGATGACAAGCACACTCATTTTTACACTGGCCTACCATCTGCTTCTGTGTTTTTCACCCTCCTCACTTACCTGGCATCAATATGGAATGCATCTTCAACCATACTTACCCTTCCCGAGCAGTTTCTTGTAGTCCTGTTGAAGCTGCGTCTAGGCTTAACTCATCAAGACCTAGCTTTTCGCTTCAGAGTGAGTTGTGGAACTGTCTCAAACATCTTTCATGAATGGCTCAATGTGATGGCTAAAGAATTACAATGCCTTGTCCGCTGGCCATCCAGAAAAGAAATCAGAAGAAATCTCCCCACCCTCTTCAAGACTACAGGTTTCCAACAAGTTAGATGTATAATAGACTGTACTGAAGTTTTCATTGAGAGGCCGACTAGTTTGCAAACACGAGCGATCACATACTCCCACTACAAATCACATAATACTGTGAAGTTCCTTGTTGGTATTAGTCCAACAGGAGCTATTACATTTTTATCAAAAGTCTGGGGTGGTCGTGCTAGTGACAAGGTAATAACTAAAAATTCTGGGTTGATTGACCTCCTTGAACAAGGAGACCATGTAATGGCTGATCGAGGCTTCAATTTTCCTGAATATTTTGCCACCAAATGTGTCCGTCTTCATGTACCAGCATCTACAAAGGGAAGAAAACAATTGACAGGATTAGAGGTGATACACTCTAGAAAAATGTCACGAGTGAGAATCCATGTGGAAAGGGCCATAGGAAAACTGAAGTCATTCAGAATTCTGCGGAACACCCTGCCCGTCAGCATGGTCAAACGGAGAAATGATAACAGTCTTTGCACAATAGATAAAATATTAATTGTTTGTGCAGCACTTTCAAATCTGGGGAAACCACTCGTATCAAAATGAAGCAGGACTGAACCACAAATTAATTTGATATGAGAACTTTTTTTAATAAATATATTAAAATGAAAATCCATGAATTATAATAAATAAAAACATGCATTATAATATTTGTAGTGTTGCACTTGTGTATCACAATGTTTCACATAAATTGTAATTATAAAATGAAATTAATGTATTCAATAATAAACACTAACAACTGTTGATTAACTGATTTATTGATTGTTGAATAAAGTACTGTAGAATGTTGCCTGCTGTTTTTAATGTATTTATGTATTTAATGTAAAAAGCTCAAAAAGGCAGGAACAACCAATGCTTTCTTAAGAAAAAACACAGCCCTTTTCTTGTTAGACTGATTTCAGATCAGCATTATTGAGCTGCTTTTGAGACCATTTTCATGTAGCGGTCACTCAACTGCAGTCTTCCCTCAACAAATTCATCCACAACTTTTGGTAGCATGTGTTTAAAGTAAAAGCTACGTAGCCTTTGCATATATGTGGTGACAAAACCATTGTCATAAGGCACATCAAGCTCCAGATGCTGTACTGGGGTCCAAATAACAAGACAGGATGTTTTTAGCCCGAGACAGTGCATCCCTAACTGTAACTGCCTGTAGTAACCTCTGGGGCCTTTTGGGTTCACAATGTACTGCCCGCCCTCCACTCTGATGTCTTGGTTTGTGGCAGTGAGTGCATCATTAAGGGATGTGCAAGCACTGAGTGTGATGGGGCATTTTACTTCTAGCAACTTGTTATTAATGATACCATCAGGGCTTGCTGCCAGCCATGGGTCTCCTGCACACAGCACCAGCCCTCTGTCCATCACTATGCAGCCCCTCTCCCTAATCTGCTCCTTAGCAAGTCCCTCGCTTTCCTTCCCATACCTTGTGGCAACACTCCCCTGGAACTTTGGGTAGAGGTGCTCACTGAGAAACTTAGCCGGGTCAGTTGTCTCACGCTGAGGCACCTTGCTGGCTGTGCTTGCTGTTATGCGCACCTTGCGTGCATCATGCCAGAGTGGTTCTATACTCTGTTTTCTTGTGTTTCTCTCTAGTTCCATCACTTGATCTGGGTTCACTTTAATGAATGCATCATAAAATGTTGTGCACTTTAGACAGCTCAGAGCACTACCATGTTCACTGTGGGGCTGAGCTAAGCTGCTGAACACATTGAAATCCTCTCCCCGAGTGTCCTGCTCTCCCTGACTGCTGGTGAAATCCTGACTACCTGACTCAGAGGCTGTGTCTGTCTCACTGCTGTCACACATGACAGAAAAGAGAGCGCAGTCTGGCACAACTTCCTAAAAGAAATGGTGAAAAGACCTTACCTACTCTGCCATATATAGTACTGAATCTTTTACATTAGACCAACTGGTTGATTTGTTAGAGATATAACTTACTTTCAGGGCTTTAAAAAGCTTTTTTGGTGAGCCATCTGGATTTACTGGGGGAAAGGCAGAGGGGAGCTTGTAGCTTGATCTTCTTGCCAGGTTTCAAGAAATCGCACTGAGCTACTGGTTGTGGATCGGCCTAAAAGGAGATTTGAAATATACATTATACATAAATATACATTATAAGAACAAAAATTAAGGAAAATAGACATGATATATGTAATGTTGTATAAAAAACCACCAATTTCACACTAAAATGTGAAAAGACCAGTATACAATAATAACAATTATTATTAATCAATATAATAATTGCTAAAATACTCCCCTTCTTAGTTACCCGTGACCAAACACATGGTTTTGAAGTGACAGATGGGCCACTCTGGAGTCCATCCTGGACACACTGCTCCACGGTAACCAAAATCGTACCCACATGACTACACACCTCTCCGTTGCTGCATAGATCCAAATAGACATTTTATCAGCGGGATAAAAGCCAGTATTGAAAAAGCTTATCTAAATGCTACTGTAAAATGTAACGTTAGCTGTATTGTTTAGCTAGCCAGACATACTTACCCTGCCATACAGGTGCAATGTCCACTCTGGACTTCGCCGGACTTCTTCGCAACTATCCAGGCGGAGTAGCTCTTTGAAAGCGTCTGACCAGCCTCGATTTCCCCGTAAACAACACAGGTACTTCCATTCGTGTAGGTTAGAATGTTTTTAACTTTTCCGGAATTAAAATAGTTATAAGCATCCAAGCTGCGATATGCCTTGAACGCCTCTCTTGTATATACACATTCCTTCTCGACTAGGTATTCAAAGATGTGTACCTGACTGACCTCCGGTAAATCAGACAGGTCTGTAGAAAAAAATTCTTGTCTCAACAGTTTGTTGAACGGGTCTGGTAGAGAAACGTTAACCTCATCGCATTTAAGTTTGGCGAAGTAACGTTTTTTTTTCTTCTACTGGCAACGCAAAAAAATATTGGCTAGACATACTTTTAACTTTTTAGCTAATTTACTTCTCTCTCTCTCTCTCTCTCTCTCTCTCATTAATCTCTAATTTACTTGTTATTTATATTGCTTATTATTATAAATAGTGTACTCTCTAGAGTGACTTCGCTGTTGTTATTGTTTGCGGAAGTTTACCGGAAGTCAAGTTTGGGCCACAAAAGCGCGCATGCGCAGTAACGTTTGTTTATGTTGTTGCCGCTGAAACCGTCTATATAGTGCCATATAAACGTCACAGGGGTATTCAACTGCAGTAGCCACCGTTCAACCTGAAGAGGGCAGCACTCAGACGTTTTTACACCATATATTGTAGAATTAAAACACTTTATAACCAAATGTCAAAACATTTACTCCAATAAATGCACAGCACTAATAAAGACACAGTCGTACAGATCATTAACTCTAATATATATATATATAGCAAAAAAGTAACAAAAGTTAATGTAATCTGATTGAGCATTATAAAATGTAATCTACTCTAATTACAAGTACTTGCTTTTTGGAATCTGATGATGTAATACAGATTACATGTACTCAGGTAATACCCAGCTCTGATTACACATACAGCTGAATTAACAAGTTGTAAATTGTGTGCAAATCTTTTTTGAAAGATTACTCTAATTAACCAAAGTAATGTATGTTTAACTGAGTTTGTTATTGTTATTTAAACAGACACCAGGACGCAGCACAATGATCAGGTGAGATACTATGAGCACTGAGTGTTTTTCTACAAAAAAAAATAATAATAATCAGAATTAGATCTGTAAATTGGCGTCACGTTTGTGTTTTATGTGGTTTGACTCAGAAATCATTACATTGAAAGACCAATAATAACTGACATGAAGAGAGCACTATTGTAGGAGCCGTTTTGTATTCTCAATTAAGTTTGACTCATTTATTTTGATTAATCTTGTATTTCAAATATGATTTAAGTATACAAAGAAATCTTGTCGAATTCTTAGACTCACGTGTATTTATGTTGCTCCTCCTCCTTTACGCATCACTGTGGCGCGAAAGTGTAGGTCATAATAGCCAGGCAGCATTGTTTAGAAGGACAGAGTTAGAGGGCGGAGGGACGACAGTTTCTTCAATCACAAGCGATCACCTGCAATGGTACCGTGTTATGTGTTCTGGAAGTTTTGTTTCGTGATTTGTTTTGGAAAGTAAACCGGAGATCTTGATTAATAAACCATGGGGTTACGTTGTTGAAACCACATCTCTGTGAGTGCTTTATGATCATGTGCATCGGGAGAGACTCCTCCTCTAACCTCAAGGGGCTAATGAAAGATGAAAATTAGCCGTAACAACTATACTCATTGTTTTACATTATAATAAACAATGATGTGGATTCATTTTATATTATATAATTACAGTAGTTTATTTAATTATATTATCAGAATTATTTAATGTTATTTTATTTAAAAAGTGCAAGGGTGCCAATATTTTTGGCCAAAACTGTATATTACAGTGTAATTATACTTCCTATTTTTGTGAAGGTGAATCGTTTTTTAACCTACTGTGAATCTGTTTTCTTACAGGCGAATGGTGTTAATGATTTTTCATCTAATCAGAGTGACATTCCACTGATGCTCTAGAGACGAACACTACCAGTGACTTGTCCCCTAATCACATTGAGATTGAGCCGGCGGCTGCAGTGAGATTTAACATTATTAATTATTTTGCTTTCATGGGAAGTGAAGCGAGGATGGGAAACGAGAGATTTTGTCATTTCCAATTCTCTCTTCATCGTAAGACAATATCTTGTTGCTCAGAATATAGTGTCATCATACCAAGATTTAGGAGTCGGTACCAATACCAAGTGAAATTTTACCTTAACACACTAGTTTCTAGAACTACATTGTAAGATTTATGAATGCCAGTTATTTTGTCTTGTTTGGGGACATTCACTTATAGCTGCTAGCACTGACTGTTGACATGCTAATGTCGCCCAGATGGGTGCACAGCTGCAACAGAAAAGAGCATGTACACAAATGTGCTCTTTTCCAAGACCGCTGTAAGTCAAACAACATGTATTCAGGTTTAGGCTGTACTACTGATGCTGTAAGTGTTGTTTAATTGATATTGATGTTAACTGAAAAGACTAAAGAGTTAACCAGCTTTAAAAATAATTTACTTCATAGTAGTTGAAACATTTCACACTGTAAAAATGGTATGAGCTATCTACTTAAAAATAAATATAGCAACAATATTGCACATAATATTTTTGAGTAGTTTAAGGCTTGTTTTTTTTTAATGTTATCTATCTGAATAAATCACAAAATCTCCTAAATTATTTAATCTATGACTAAATGAATTTAATAGTATAAGTGAAATGTGCTCATTTAATTTAAGTTAATTGTCAAAAGTCTGATTGAGTAAAGCCTCTTTGTATTTGACAGATTTATTTTGTACAAATAAAAGGCTGTATACAGCCAGACAGCTCAAATAGGAAAGACATGTTTCTGCACTAGCATTAGCAAAGCTACTGCTTCTTGAACAAAGCATCATGCCTCATAGTAATACATGCAGTTATTCATAACCATTAGCTCTACTCTTGTGAACAATGATAACAACAGAAACTCTTTCAAATATCAAACATAACTGAACATTAAACACTAATAGATGTTTCCCTTTACTCAAAATGCATAGAGTATTACTTAATTTCAAAATGTACTCTCCATATCCAGCCATATACAAAGCATGCAGGGAACTAACAATCGCCGCTAAAATAAAACTAAAAAATTGAGCTAATTCTCTTAAAATAAATAGGTAGCCTTCTTTCCTTATTTTATCTTCAATTCAAGCCTCAAAACTGCTTACATTTCCTTAAAAATTTATATGTATTTAGCCTTCACACAAACAAGAAATGTGAAATCACTGTCAAATAAACATCTCAGACTCACCTTATTAATATTAATATCTTTAACTTCAAACTATAGGCTAACATACACTATCAGTCAAAAGTTTTTGGACAGTAAGATATTTAATGTTTTTTTTTTTTCTTCTGTGCTCACCAAGCCTGCATTTATTTGATCCAAAATACACCACCAGTAACATTTTGAAATATTGTTTACTATTTAAAGGGGCCATATGATGCTATTTTAAAAATCATTATTTTGTGTATTTGGTGTAACAGAATATGTTGACATGCTTTAATGTTCAAAAATGTTCTCTATGCCCCGCCTATTTCACATATGTCATTTTCAACAAAGCCCCTCCTTTCGATAAGCGCAGGCTGCTCTGATTGGCCAGCTGACACAGTGCATTGTGATTGGCTGAATACCACAAGCACGCGTTGGAAATGTAAACTTCAGCTTTCAAAGTAAATATCAAGACAGTTAATGTCTTTAGTTTTACCATCAGTTCAAGCTCGAAAGGGGAACAGTCGCGTGACAGATACAGTGATGATGCAGTACACAAGCCGCGGTTAAGACAGCTGACCTGCTATGATTTCTGACAGGCTGTTCACTCCGCTGTGATGTGACCCTGTTCCCCTCACACACACACACAAACAAACGACGCGTTACTCTACGCTGCGCAAAACTCCTCATTTGAACAGTCAATAGCAAATATAATTTTTTTTTTTTTTTTTTTTAGAAATGGCCTTTGTTCACAGCCAGCCTTGTACTCTCCTAGGTTCACAAAACTGTCGTCCATAAAATGTGTTGCACAAATTCGAACATTTGGGTTGTGCTGTTCTGTTGTAAACAAATCTAAACAATGATTCCTAATGGCATCTACTTTCGGAAGGCCAAATAAAGTGCTTTTGCTTTCGCATAGAAACACACAGCATCTCCCTGACACGGCTGCATCAACACTACTGTGGTTACTGAAACCATGCCTTCTTTCTTTGCGTGAAAATTTGGACGGCATTACGCAAATATTTCCACATCGTGACGTAGACATGTGGGGCGTGTTTTAATGAGGCGTTTTAGCCCGGTCTGGATCAGCCTTCTCTTTTAGATAGAATAAATCGTTTTGTGGGAGACTTTGGGTGAATCCCATTTCTCTGTCTTACCCCTACCCCTTCGTCTTACCCCTAGCCCTTGTCCCTCGAAACCGAGTGGTAAGCGCTAGGGGTGAAAACATACCCCTATGAAATGAGACACCACTTGGTTACGTCATCGTACATCGTCTCTAGCTGGCTGCTACGTCACCAGAGTCGACAAGTGTTGATCACAAACTTCCAAGATGCGTCTGCAAGTGTGTGTATGTCGATCGCGTGGGTTTTATTAGTGATGTTTTTGCGATCGTTGTGCAAATCAGCGATGTAACATTAGCGTAGCAAACTAGCGATTTTTAAAACGTTTCAATTAAGAACATGGTTGCAAATATATATGTACAGGACTGTGTAGAGCACAAAACAAGACTGTCGTAATTTTTAAATCAATTATTTAAGCCGAAAATGGGACTCTCTGGATGATCTGGCCGACATTGTTGCCGGTTGCGCGGTGTGTTCTGGGTACCCCTTGGTTTCAAGTAAGCTCGCGAAAATGCTTGGTTTTAAGGGGTATCTACCCCTTGCCCTTAGCCCTACCCCTCGATCAAAACGAGAATTGGGACAGCCCTTACTCTCACGTGAACGCGCAAAACTAAGGGGAAGGGGTAAGGGGAAGGGGTAAGACAGAGAAATGGGATTCACCCTTTGAGTTTTGTAACTCTGCAGATCTTATACATGCACAAACAGATACATAACACACTAAAATTCACATCATATGACTCCTTTAAAATAACTGCTTTCTATTTGAATATATCTTAAAATGAAATTTTTCCTGTGATTTCAAAGCTGAATCATTACTCCAGTCCCAAGATCCTTCAGAAATCATTCTAATATTCTGATTTGCTGCTCAAAAATATTTATGTTGAAAACAGCTGAGTATAGTTTTTTTTTTTTTTTTTTTTTTTGGATGAATAGATAGTTCATAAAAACAGCATTTATCTGAAATGGAAATCTTCTGTAACATTATAAGTGTCTTTATCATCACTTTTGATCAATTTAAAGCATCCTTGCTAAATAAGTGTTCATTTCTAACTGAACTATACAATTATACTGACTCCAAGCTTTTGAATGGAATAGTGCATAATGTTACAAAAGCTTTTTATTTCAGATAAATGCTGATCTTTGGATCTTTCTATTCATCAAATATTTCAGAATAAAATGTACTCAACTATTTTAAATATTGATAATCAGCATATTAGAATGAATTCTGAAGGATCATGTGACACTGAAGACTGGAGTAATGATGCTGAAAATAGCATTAAACAGCAATAAATTACATTTTAAAATATATTCAGATAATAAGCAGTAATTTTAAATAGTAAAAATATTTAAATGTTACTGTTTTTGCTGTAGTTTGGATCAAATAAATGCAGGCTTGGTGAGCAGAAGAGAATTCTTTAAAAAACAATAAAACTCTACCAGTCAGAAGTCTTTGAACAGTAAGTGTAGGCTGATTATTCTTATAGATTGAAACAAATATGCTTCAGCTAAACACATGGTGCTGGGGATGGCTTATTGAAAATGCAAACTGAATCTCTGCCAGTAGGAGACGCTTTGAGAGCTAAACTAGCTGTTTCCCCGGTAATGGCTGAACACAAAGCAGCTCCTCATGAAAGCTATTTTATCAGATAAAATGAAATGCCATCGAAACTTTTCTGAAGACAGTCGGTTCCCTTCAGAGATGCATTCATATAAAACACCTGCGCCACGTTTTGATTTTGAAATGTGCAGTGCTCATATTCATTCAATGAAGTCAACTGCCACAAATAAATCAATGTATGGGAAACGCTGGTAATGTATATCGATACATTGGAAATATGTTTAAAAATCATATCACCATTATTGAAAAAAATATATTGTGATGAATATTGATATTGAATTATTGTCCAGCCCTTGGTTTTATTAGTGAATTTCTTTTCTTTTTAACCACAAATTCTTAAAATACACACACTATTTTTAATTATCACTTTAATTTTTAAAATGAAAATTACAAGACCCAGGTTATTTTTTTATTTTTATTTTTTTACAGTGCACTGAGAGTGTTTATTATGTTCCATGCCTTTATGCATATAACGTGGATTGTGTTTGAATGATGAAAACACCGGGGCCCGGTTTCACAAACAGGGCTTAGACTAAACCAGGAATTGACCATAGTTCAATTAAGACATTTAAGTAATTTTTATAAACATGCTTAGAAAAAACATTACTGGTGTGCAAGTTTATTTCAGTTGAAATGGCTCAGACTTACATTTTAGTCTAGGACTAGGCTTAATCCTTGTCTGTGAAACCATGGGATAATCTTTGAAATGTGGAAAGGAATCACAGTTAAACAATAACATATTGTTGTTTGATATGTGCTCAGAATCTGTGAAGACAACACTTTTTAAAGCATACTGTACCCCTATGTATACGGCCCATTTGGGGCGGCATTATAGAAAGCACAGCATGCAGAGACTTCATGTAGCTTATAATGATAGTATGCGATTGCTGCTGAAGGTGCCACGATTGAGCAGTGAAAGACAAATGTTTGTCAGTGCTGGTGTGCCAACCTGCGCTACTGTGATGCGTAATCTCATGTAAAGATGTATGTGTAGATTAACAGAATCTGTAAATAGTATCATTTTAACATTGATGAACTTGGCACTAAGTTCAGTCAGGCTTTTTTCAAATATGTGCAATCATTGGCGTTTTAGTACGCATGTAAATGTGTGATATTGTGGATTCTGTCCTTGTGTGTGTATTTGTATGTTGTTATTGTCTTTTTTTTGGACCGAGTTCCTTCCTTAATAAAGTTTTGATGATATGATCTTTGCGAACAAAATATTTGTGATTATTTTATGAAGTGCTGCTGATTAGTTTAGCTCCCTGCCAAATTTTCATTTTTATTTTATTGTTTTTGTGTGTATGCATGAATCATCTGATTTTGTATACATTTCACACAAATTTGTTTTCTGCAATAAATGTCAAACATTTGATTAACTCAACAGCTGGAATCTGTGAGTTTGTATTCAGAAATAACTAAACTCACACAGAGTTATTAGAGGAATCACTGTGTGTCTCTGTCCATTGTGTAATTAACTTTCAACTTCAAAGTATTTCTTTTTAGAATCTGTCAATTCCTGGTTTTGACACTAGAGGATGTTCCAGCGGTATATTATTATGCACTGCTTGTAGTGCACACACTTTAAATGAAATGTAAGGCAATTTATAACAAATATTTGATGGTGTCTTTACAAAGAAATTCCATGGGAAACAACCAGTAGTGAACGTTAATAACCCTAATATATATATATATATGTGTGTGTGTGTGTGTGTGTGTGTATATATATATATATATGTATTTATATAAAATATAATTTTATTATTAATAAGCAGTACGGCTCCTTTTCGTTAGCTACTCCCCAAAACTAAAGACATTAAAGGAAAATGCCACCGTTTTTCCAAATTCCAATATGTTCTTCCCTCAACTTAGACGAGTTGATATGTACCTCTCCAGTCTCAGTCCATGCACTTAATCGCTCTAGCGCGCGGCGCCACTATGCTAGCGTTTAGCTTAGCACCATTAATTTCTTAGGATCCAAACTGGGATGAATTTAGAAGCCACCAAACACTTCCATGTTTTCCCTATTTAAAGACGTTTACATGAGTAGTTACACGAGTAAGTATGGCGACACAAAATAAAACGTGGCGATTTTCTAAGCGGATAAAAATGATAACTATAATGTGTTGCGGAAGAGCACTCTGCAGCACTTCGACCTCGGCGCAGTAATATTACCACTCCTGAAAACTCCAGTAGCCCCTCACTGCAGAACAAAGATCCAGGGGGCGGGGTTGGATCCACATCCAGGGGGTGGAGATTGGTAGGTTTAGGGGTGGAGATGGGTGGGTTTAGGGGTTGGGATGGGTGGGTTTAGGGATCAGGGGGTGGAGGCGGATAGGTTTAGGTCTATGTAAGGTGGGCGGAGTTGGATCTAGATCCAACTCCGCCCCCTGGATCTTGTGTTCTGCAGTGAGGACCATCTCGAAAACTCCCCCTCTCGCTCTCCCTGATAGTGATAGTGCAGGCCATGTTGGTTGTATTGACGGAAGAGGGAGAGGGGGAGTTTTCAGGAGTGATGATATTACTGTGCCGAAGTCGAAGTGCTGCAAAGTGCTCTTCTGCCACACATTATAGTTATCATTTTTATCTGCTTAGAAAATCGCCACGTTTTATTTTGTGTCACCATACTTACTCGTGTAACTACTCATGTAAACGTCTTTAAATAAGGAAAACATGGAAGTGTTTGGTGGCTTCTAAATTCATCCCAGTTTGGATCCTATGGAATGAATGGTGCTAAGCTAAACGCTAGCATTGTGGTGCCGCGCGCTAGAGCGATTAAGTGCACGGACTGAGACTGGAGAGGTACATATCAACTCGTCTAAGTTGAGGGAAGAACATATTGGAATATGGAAAAACAGTGGCGTTTTCCTTTAAAAACTGCTGAACATCTGCATGGTACCATTATCACTGGTTTTTCCAACAGGGTTAAAATAACTCCCAGACATTGACAGACAAAAACGATAGTTATTTAAAACGTATGTGAGATCAAGAATAGTTAGAATAAGAATTGTTAGAAATAATGTTTGTTTCTCTTGCTAGAGCTGAAAAGGAATATATACAGGTGCTGGTCATATAATTAGAATATCATCAAAAAGTTGATTTATTTCACTAATTCCATTCAAAAAGTGAAACTTGTATAATGTATACATTCATTCCACACAGACTGATATATTTCAAGTGTTTATTTCTTTTAATTTTGATGATTATAAGTGACAACTAATGAAAACCCCAAAATCAGTATCTCAGAAAATTAGAATATTACTTAAGACCAATACAAAGAAAGGATTTTTAGAAATCTTGGCCAACTGAAAAGTATGAACATGAAAAGTATGAGCATGTACAGCACTCAATACTTAGTTGGGGCTCCTTTTGCCTGAATTACTGCAGCAATGCGGCGTGGCATGGAGTCGATCAGTCTGTGGCACTGCTCAGGTGTTATGAGAGCCCAGGTTGCTCTGATAGTGGCCTTCAGCTCTTCTGCATTGTTGGGTCTGGCATATCGCATCTTCCTCTTCACAATACCCCATAGATTTTCTATGGGGTTAAGGTCAGGCGAGTTTGCTGGCCAATTAAGAACAGGGATACCATGGTCCTTAAACCAGGTACTGGTAGCTTTGGCACTGTGTGCAGGTGCCAAGTCCTGTTGGAAAATGAAATCTGCATCTCCATAAAGTTGGTCAGCAGCAGGAAACATGAAGTGCTCGAAAACTTCCTGGTATACGGCTGTGTTGACCTTGGACCTCAGAAAACACAGTGGACCAACACCAGCAGATGACATGGCACCCCAAACCATCACTGACTGTGGAAACTTTACACTGGACCTCAAGCAACGTGGATTCTGTGCCTCTCCTCTCTTCCTCCAGACTCTGGGACCCTGATTTCCAAAGGAAATGCAAAATTTACTTTCATCAGAGAACATTACTTTGGACCACTCAGCAGCAGTCCAGTCCTTTTTGTCTTTAGCCCAGACGAGACCCTTCTGACGCTGTCTGTTGTTCAAGAGTGGCTTGACATGGACCCTGAAACCCATGTCTTGCATACGTCTGTGTGTAGTGGTTCTTGAAGCACTGACTCCAGCTGCAGTCCACTCTTTGTGAATCTCCCCCACATTTTTTAATGGGTTTTGTTTCACAATCCTCTCCAGGGTGCGGTTATCCCTATTGCTTGTACACTTTTTTCTACCACATCTTTTCCTTCCCTTCGCCTCTCTATTAATGTGCTTGGACACAGAGCTCTGTGAACAGCCAGCCTCTTTTGCAATGACCTTTTGTGTCTTGCCCTCCTTGTGCAAGGTGTCAATGGTCGTCTTTTGGACAACTGTCAAGTCAGCAGTCTTCCCCATGATTGTGTAGCCTACTGAACTAGACTGAGAGACCATTTAAAGGCCTTTGCAGGTGTTTTGAGTTAATTAGCTGTTTAGAGTGTGGCACCAGGTGTCTTCAATATTGAACCTTTTCACAATATTCTAATTTTCTGAGATACTGAATTGTATTTGGGGTTTTCATTAGTTGTCACTTATAATCATCAAAATTAAAAGAAATAAACACTTGAAATATATCAGTCTGTGTGGAATGAATGTATACATTATACAAGTTTCACTTTTTGAATGGAATTAGTGAAATAAATCAACTTTTTGATGATATTCTAATTATATGACCAGCACCTGTATATATATATTTGATGCTAGCAGAGCTTGTACAGGGTCATGAGGTTCATAAGGTCATGGATTTGTAATGAGATGCGCATGCCCTTGAACATCAAGTTCATGTTTCATAGACATAAAGTACATGATGTTTGATTGGAGAGAATCTTTCATTTTGTGTACAGAAGAGAACTGTGTCAAACTTAAAATCATGGGTAGAAATGGAAAAACACCCTTCAACCACATGCTATAGACACAGACACACTGTTGACACCTCAGACACAAACTCATGAACAGACATCAAATACACACATACAGCAGCAGACACATTCTCATGCAGAAGATGTTTGTCTACCAAACCGCATTCACAGAATGAAGCAGGGTTCACTTCGACATGTTTTGATAAACATTTTACATTTATGGTGCGCAGATATACATGTCCTCAATTTGTTTTTGGACCCACAAATTAAACTGCTGTCATTTACTCACCCTCACGTCCTTCCAAACCCCTAAGATTTTCAATCATCTTAATTTTCATCCATTTAACGAACATTTTCAAGAAGTATATAAAGTCATAAAATGAATCCATATAAATCAAGCGGTTTTATATAAGTATTCTGAAAAGACATGATCATTGATGAACAGATTTAATTTAAACTTTATTCATATACAAACACTGATCAATGCAGATACATATGGCTCATCAAATATAGTAAACGCAAGCTCATATCTGCATGCTTGATGCACAGAAACAGGTGAAGTTTATTCTCACACATCAAATAAGTATTTTTTAACGTTTGAAAACAGACTTTCAATGGATGGACAAAAATTGAGAATATAAAAAAAAATACAGTATAACATGAAATGTGTTAAAATGTTCTAATCATGTGAGCATCTTGTTAAAAACATTTTAGCAACATGCTAATTATATTAGTATGATGCTAGCAGCACGGTGGTGATTCTTACCAATCTGAAAACTCATCCATATAGACTCTGAATCTGAGGGTGTATTTGGGACTTAAAAGCCTGAAGCTTGGTCATTTTCTAATGTTGACAGTTGCATACGTCACATGGTCCTTCTCTTTAACTTTCTGTACAAAAACATATTGCACAATATATAATTATGATAAAATTATTTAAAATGTGGCATCCTGAAAATTGATTGGGATTCAATACGAAATCGTATGTATTTTTTTCTAATAACAGTGATATGGTGGTCCTCCTACTGCTAAGGTAATGTGAAGCAGATTGAGATTGGGTTCTCAGTGGTTTTGCTGTAGGGCCCACATTTTATGTTGGCCATCAATTAGTGACTCAACATAGTAGCACAATTTTCTTAGTAGCAAAATGAACACATTTTCTTTAACATCAGTTATCGAAATTAAGTAATACACTTTTAGGGTGCTTATAATAGTAATATGAACCCTTAAGATAGTATTGTGTGGTCTTATGGTACTACTATGAACCATTCTGAGGTAAATAAGATGATGCTGTTGTGTTTAATGTATGTGACTGATCATTATATACAGACAAAAACACAAGCGCACAGATCTAAATCTGACTTGCTAAAAAAAATAATATAGAGACTAAATGTAGAGATTAAAATCTTACCAGTTTGTGTGAATTCCTTTTGTAGAATGTTGTCTCAGCATAAGTTAATTCTTCATCACAAGTCTGAACTGTTTAAAGAAATTAATTCAAAATATTTAATTCTGCAATTTTAAAAACAGCATTTATGAATTTGACAAAAATGTCTTTAGCAGAGTATGCAATAATTAAATTTAGAACAATATTCTTGACTTAATTTTCATTGATGCTCAGTATTTTTATAACAATCACAGTAAAAACAGTAGGTAACATTTGCCTTCTCTATCAGTTTTTGAACATTTCCTGTAGGTCCAGAAGATCACGACTGCAGCTACAATCAACAGAGATCCAGCAGCAGCAGCAGAGGTCAGTACTTTAAGGAGTGAGTCTTGTTCTGAAGGAGAGTCGGGGTCCAGTACTGTAAAGTTAAAAGCAGAAGTGAATGTGTCTGACCTATAACAAAAGACAGACATCAGATCACAAAACTGCTGCTGTACCTGCACATGGTTGACAGAGTTGACTGATGTCCAGATGTCTCGTCTGGTTGCTGATGGGATTGTTGAGCACACAGCTGTAGGTGTTGTTATCCTGATATTCCACCTCCAGAGGTAGAGAGAGACTGATGCTGAGATCAGACACACTGATGCTGGACAATAAACTGTTTCCTTTGTACCAGGAGAGAGTCACATGACCCACATTCACCACTGAACACACCAATGAACAATATGATGATGATGATGATGATGATGAAGAACATTGTGAAGAGTTTCTGCTGATGACAGGAACAGGCAGACGAGCTGAAAAACATCAGAGAATACAAAGGAAATCGGATAAATCTAATCAACAGTGTGTTGAGTGTTTAGAGTGATGACAGTTAGAGAGAGTGTCTGTGATCTCAAAATATAAAATTATCAAACATGTAAATAGTTAACAAAATAGGAATATTTAAGGGTCATCACAAATGATCTCTACTCACCATAGACAGAAACACTGAATGTTTTTGATATCAGTTTTGCTCCACTTATCTCTACTTCATAACGTCCAGTGTGTTCAGTTGTGATGTTTATGATGGTCAGAGATCCAGTCTGATTGTCCAGCTTCAGTCTGTCTCTGAATCTCCCATCAGTAACATCATATATAGAGATTTGTTTCTTTCTTTTAGTTGTAGTTATCAAATCATGTTCTCCTCCAAATTTCCACACTATGTTGTCATGTTCCCGTATTTCAGTAACATCAGTGTTTAGAGTAATAGAATGTCCTTCCATCATTGACACCATCTGTATTTTATTTGTTTCAGCACCAAACACACCTGAAGAACATGAACAGAAACATTAAATCTCCTGATGGTTTCTAAAGCCTGAATCTGTAGATTGAATTGTTTAAATATGAACAGAATAACATCCAGAACAGCAGCAAAGACACAAAAGCAAAGTGAAAGGTGAAATACATGAAAAGACAGATCATCATGAACCAATAATTTGATCTTTATATATTATAAATGTATCTAGTGTATAATCAGTGTGGGAAATTATATAATTTATTGTAGTTATTTATGATTATCACTAAAATATTTGAAAAAATATTTTAATATTTTTGCTGGCAAGAAAAATTTACAATTTTTTTAAATAAAGATATGTTTATTTAACAGTAATCGCCTGGAATTTGAAGGTAGTTCAATAGTGGTTTTGGCTTTTTGATCAAGAGAAATTTACAGTCACAGTAAAAGTCCTGGAAATTTCAAATTAAATTTCTGATTAAAACAGACATTCGAATTCAAAGTAAGTAAATCTTAGAAACTAAACAAAAATACTCAGCGAAAATGCTTTTATAACTTACCCATCAGACTCAAGCAGCACAAGCAGAACAAAAGTGTGTGAAGCATGTTCTTTAATGGTTCAGAGAAAAGTCTGATCTGATGTCTGCTGCTGTCTTCTGAAAACTCTCAACCTGTTGATCTGGTGATGAATCCTCCCCCAACAGAGTTTGACGCTCAGTTCACATGCTCTAAACGTCTTCAAAAAAAAAAAATAGTATATATATAGTATATATATATATAGTGTGTATATATATATATATATATATATAGTGTACATACTGCATATAAATTAATGTTCATATGAACTGTTCATAGTGGAGGAAAACAGTCTGTCTGACTGTGATAAATATGTAGAAGTAGAAGAACATTACTCTAATAATAAGAATATTAATCTAGCCAACTCTAGTGTTTTAAAATGACTGAATATTCAGTTTAATCAATTGTTCTGCATAGAAATACAAAGTTCAGAGAGTTACAAACTGTCTGCATCTCACGTTACTAGTCTTACATATGGTAAGTTCGGCTTCTGAGTCAAACTGAAAGCTGCTGCGGTCGGTTTTCTTCAGAAACGTGGTTTGTTCTGTTGGGTGGACACACATCTTGTGCATTTAGAGCATGAAGTTTGTAGGTGAAGAGCTTCTTCCTGCTTTTATGCACAACTCAGACACTGTAACCTACAAAAACATTGAACCATGACAAGAAAGTGTAATAGAAGCACAGTGATCATATTTATTTATTTTCCACCAACTGTGCAAAAGAACCTCAGTGGTCTCCAACCTTAAATTATGCTTACTGATCACTGTTTTTGATATGAATCTGGTGATTGACTTAGTACAGTTGAGATTTGACAAAACCTCTCAAATCAATTAATCAATTAAAAATATTGCAAGAATGCAATACCTTGTGAATACCTTCACTAGGGCTGTGTTCGAAATGGCATACTTGCTTACTGCTTACTGCCCAGTACACAGTGCATACTGCCTACTATTTTTAAAGAATAGTGTGTGAAACAGTATACAATAAGCAACAAATGTTTCAGAGTAGTATGCTTATTTGTCACATGACAAACACAAACATTAATTCAGCACAGCTGTGAAGGTTGTTACCTTACAAACTAATGTGCTAACCATTTATTTTTTTACAAAGGCTTGTTAATAAGGCTTCATATTAGTAAACAATGCTATATTGGCCAATTGAACTCATTTCATAATTGAATAACTTTACATAGGCTATTGGACTGAACTGAATGAGTTGTCTTTAAATGAACAATGATATTTTTGGCAGTTACACTAATTGGAAAAAGTGATATATTACACTAAGTGCAAATAATGATAAATTCTGTTTACACTAAAATAGCAGCATTTTCTTTTGCAACAAGTGTGTAAATAGTAGTTAGGTGGCAGATATTTATACTTCAGTACTGTAATAATAGTACATTATAAAACAGTATGCAATAACATATTGAATGCAAATAATCATAAATTTTATTTGATGAACGCCACTTTATTGGGACAAAAACCTACCTACAGCTAAGCACAATGTATTATTAATGACGCGTTTAATCTCCACTTTCAAATATTTACTTAATTTTTTATTGAAAATAAATGCCTTTCTGATCTGGTATGTGATGGGAAAAGGAGTTGCACGAGTTTGACAAAAGCCGGACTCGGATCGAACTCGGATCGCCCTCATCAAGAGCACACATCTCGCGTCTTTTACTCACTGCGCCACTGACTCTGGTGAATTACACTTGTCTTTTGCAGAGCTGTTTATCGCAGCCAGGCATTGGTGGGTTCATGTAAAGAGCCTCTGCTAACAAATTGGTCTGTTTGTCCTTAAAGTAGATGCATTCCATTTCTTTTTAGAGCTGCTTGACAGCAGAATTTAATTCTGTTTGCTTAATTGAAATATTAAGTTTATTTATACATTATTCTACTGCAATATTAATATTATTATGTAATATCTTTGAAACAATGTATAAAGCGCTATAGAGATAAAGGTGACGTCATTTGACTTGATCGGAAAAGTGCCGTAGAGATTAAAGTACAATTTATGTACAACAATTACATTGTTTTTAGATGCACAGCCATAGTTTGTAGTATGCATGTATATGTAGGCTATATATGTACATATACAAGTGTAACATTTATAATTACTATTCCCCGCCTCCAGTTCACTCACGCGTTTGAAGATGAAACGTCACATGGAACGCGTTGTGTTCTGGGAAACAGTACCCCACGCAGTGTCTTCAGATGCATACATCAAATTTCAGCCAATGTAGCAGGTAATCCGGGCATTCCATGCATACAGAAAATTCACATACTATTCATAGTATACACACAGCATACTGCAGTATAGTAGGAGTTGTGTGATAGTATGCCATTCGGAACACAGCTTCTGTACTGATTTCAGTATACTCGAGTTATATTTAGCAGATTCTGGCAAATATAGTAGGTCATCCGGGTATTTCATGCATACAGAAAATGTGCATACTATGCGCAGCATACATACTGCATGCTGCAGAAATAGTAAGAGTAGTATGATAGTATGGCATTTCGAACACAGCCTAGTTCATTCTGACAATGCACATACTCACATTTATAACAGTGCCTAATTGCATTGGGACGCATTCGTGTAGCAAAATTAGAATTAGTGTGTCCCAAATCATAATACATTATTAAAAAGTGAATAACGTACATACACCCTTGCCTTTTTTTACTTTAAACAACTTTATTGGGTTAAACTAGAGCTTTAAACATGTGGCCTACATTTATTATTTACAGCCAGACAGCCATCTAGTGGTTTAACTATGGCATTACATATGTTTTTTTCCGGCAGTGTCTATAGCGCACTGTATCGGGTAGAAGTTGTGCTGTTTTTAGAGAGAGCACTAGTGAGCGATGTTGTGCTTGTGTTACATTTACCAAAGTAGCCAACAGAGATTATTGTGTGTTACTGTAATCCAATATGCAATGCACTTGATATTCTTTTTTTTTTTTTTAAGAATAAAACAAGAAGAGTAAATGACAATGGCATGACAGCACACCTAAGGGATATGATTAGTATGCTACTGATGAACCGCAAAACAGGAACTGTCATCATAATGTTAGTTTACAATTAGTTAGTGAGCAGCCTTATATGTTACAAATAAAAATCTTATGTCTTATGTTTTTTACTTTTCACCATAACACAGTCCTCTTTTGAGGTGTAACCACATTTAGGCCTATACCAGTGTCATATTGCATCAACCAAAACTTTTTAAAAAATCATTTAGATAAATAGTATCCCTTAATTAAGAACCATTACTCTGAAAGTGTAATTGTAATTTAGTTTCTTTTTTCTTGTCTTCACCTGGCTTGTAAAATGTTGAGAGATTCAAACCAAAAATAATCAATAAATAGAACAAAATAAAAAATTAAAAAAGACTGCAAGTGATGTCACCCGCAGAAGCGCAAGTGTCTGAGTGCAAGTCTGCAGCCAGACCCTGTTGAAGGAGTGGATGTCGATCTACAATGGCCCTCATAATAATGTTAATTATAATATTTCTTGAATAATTATTTATCAAAGTTACATTTATGCATGTTAGAAAATAAGTTGAATATGGCTTTATTCTGCCTTTTTACTCTCTAAGAAGCTGCTCTCATTGTGTGTGTGTAGTTAACCATATTTGATTAGATTCAGGGCAGAGCCCGGCAACCTTGAAGTACAGATAAGTGTTCTCTGCGTGTGTGTGTGAATGTCTATCTTTGCCGCTAGATGCAGAGAGAGAGCTCTAGAAGGAAATCGTCATTTGCCGTCACCCTGATGTCAAGACTAACAGATATACGTCTCTGGAGAGACCTATTGCATCTGACCTCTGATCAGTTGTCACCTAAATAATCACTAGAAGATATGCCTCGAGTTTTACGTCCATGTGTGGAGATTTTCTAAATTTATCTACCAACCAGAATCTTGCTTACCTATGTATTGACATAATTATTGACCTCTGTTAGAGTATAACTATTGGTGTCTAGAACATGTACGCAGAGCGGCCTACAAACTCCATTGTGAGTGAAGCTGACTTCTGCTGATGAAACTGCAAACTATGTCTTCAGTAAATTTCTTTAATTAATCGCAATTTGACTCCTGGTCTTTGTTCATCATACCTGGTCCATGGGTTTTAACTGTTATTCCCCAACACTGTAGTACGGAGCCCGGCACGTCACCTGTAGGAGAAAAAAAAAAACAATCCGTGGCGACGGTTTTGCAATCCGTCCCCTCAGTTTATAAACCGTGCTAACGAATTCTTAAACTGTTCCCTCGGTTTAACAAATCGTGCCCACGGATTAATAAACCGTACCCACGAACAGGGCCGGTGTTGTGCCCAATTCTGACCCCTGCCAGATTATTACCCCCCTAGTATTGGTAGGTTTAGGGCTAGGTGTGGGGGAGGGGTTAGGATTAGGGGTGGGGTTAGGATTAGGCAATCAGATAGCTATTTTAACGAGAGGGGTAATAATTTGGCAGGGAGTCGAAAATGGACACAACACCGTTCCTCACGGATTTGTGGCCCCGCCCCACCTGTTTAGATGCAGGATGCACTGTACTGTGTTTATTAAACATTATGTTTCATAGTGGCCTATAAGAGACCATGATCCGCACTCACAAAATAGTCTTATCTCAGGTAACTTTAATTATTTTTTTACACATTTTTTAAGTGGAAGATGGATGCATTTTTCTCAGTCCTGTTACCAAAACTCTAATGTCTTTAAAAAAGCATGTTTAAAAATGTCAACAAATTCCCTCATTTCCTTCATTTGTTTATGTTAAAGAAATTGTTGGTTTCATGGTAATATATATATATAATCAGTATTTATCTACACAATGTGTGTATTTCTAAAGTACACAAGCCCAGTTTTTCATTTTTAAGGTGACTCAAACCTCATTTTCTATGATGCTATTTATTAAACAATGGTATAAATTATAGTTTATTTACTTAATTTTAAAAGTAGTGGTTTAACTATATTTTTTTAAAGAAACAACTATTTAGAAACAAAAATGAAATGGGTAACAGGAGTGTTTTGTTAGGGTTATGATTTGGGGTAGAGGACGGGTTATAAGATATAAATATAAAGATATAATAATGAAAAAAATAATAAATATTAATTTAAAATTGATGTTGAAAATAATAAACTTAATATCTTTTCAGTTTTTCTGTGGATATTGTTTTCTTACAATGCAGCTCACAATATATGAGTCTAATACATAATTGCCACAGGACAGAAATCATACATTTTCTGTCATACTTGCAGGAATGTAATATAAAACAACAATGCAGGAACAACCATAAGTTTTCTCTGGGCAAAAGCATTGTCTCAGTGTGGATAGAAGGCCAAAACGTTGAGTAAAATGGTTTGTATAGCCTAATATTTACATTAATAAATCTGATAACACTACTCACTCCTGTTACTTTTACTCAGTTATTATATATAAGTACAGGATATATGAGTAACAGGACTGAAAGTAACAGGATTGAGATTTTAGGATAAAATTAGCAAATACATATAATCTAGTCAAATGGAGAACATGCTAATATTATGAGAATATTCATCAAATTATAGTAATTCACCAAAGATTTGTATTTTTAAAATAAGCGAGTAGAATAATCTAAGAAATAATTTAGGTAACAGGACAGTATATTTATACAGAATATACAGAAAAGAAAATAAGACTGCATGCTCCCGATCATTTCATAGCCTTCAGAAGATCCAGATATTGCAATATTATGTTGAAAATGTATCTTGTGGATGTTTCCCAGTTTTTTAGAGGGGGAATGTGTTAGGGTAACAGGACTGAGTGAAAACCTGGGGACACGACTAAAATAAACAAAATATTATAAATTTATTTTGAAATAAATGTATTTAAAGCACAGATGGGATATGGACGTACACAAAAATGCAAAATAAAAATTATTTCTGAAGGATTTTAAACATATTTCATGTTAAAATGTATCGTTAGACACTGGGGACATGTACAAATGCTATATTTTCAGTGTTTTAGGTCGTTTTTAATTATTTTTAAACATTATATATTTTAAATTTGCAGTTAGATTAATGTGCAAGACACTTTTCTTAATAATAAAATGTATTTTATAGTTAATTTTTATGCATGTTCATACCTATAATTTCCTGGGGACAGAAATGGCACCCATTCGGTGGAATGGCACATACATTTAGGATATTCATTTAGAAGAAGCTTTTATCCAAAACGACTTACAAGAGAAACAAATTACTCCAAAGTCAGTCACAATGCCAAGTTTATTATACAATAATAATCAAGTGCTAAGATTATCACAAATTAAACAAGATTTTGATGCACATCTTTCTAATTAAATCGTCGTATTCCACCTCGTACCCGTTACAATAGACAGAGAATCACTTAAGACAATTTGCTGTAGGCCTGTTCCACATAATAAAATGCAATAAAACAATAATAGGTTTCAATAAATTAATACGTAGGCTTAGCTTGCTGTTCTTCTAAAATAAATCCGTGAGTACAGTTTACAAACCCGCGGGAACGGATTGCGAAAGCGTGCGCACGGATTATGAATTCGTGGGTATACTGTGTATTAATCCGTGGGCACGATTTGTTAAACGAGGGAACAGTTTAAGAATTCGTGAGTACGGTTTATAAACTGAGGGGATAGATTGCAAAACTGTCGCCACGGATTGTTTATTTTTTCTCCTACAGGTGACGTGCTGGGCTCCGTACATTATATACAGTAGCTATCCACTATTTGCCACTTAATCTAAATGTAATAAAATCAGAATAATACGTTTGCGTGCTTGTGGTGTTCGACCAATCACAATTCACTGTGTCAGTTGGCCAATCAGAGCAGACTGCACTTGTTGGAAGGAGGGGCTATGTAGAAAACAACCTTTGAGAGAGGCGGGGCACAGAGGAACTACAATAATGTACAGTATTTGAAAAATAATGTGTTTTTTGAACATTAAAGCATGTCAACATATTCTGTTACACCAAATATACAAAATAATGATCTTTAAAATAGCATCATATGACCCCTTTAAAAATTCCTGATGTAAACCAAGTGTTTCTATCTATTATTTCTATAGTAATGCAGTTTGGCCATTCAAATGTTGAACTATTCCATTATTATGTAATTGGAACAATCAAGTCCAGCTTCTAATATGCCTAATAAAAAGTTGGCTGTTCAATCAGCTTTTATTGGTCATTTGTATTCAACAGTGATATAAAACTATATTCCCATTTGCCAAAATGTAACCACTTGTTTCAGTCCACAAACCACAGCCGATATTGTGGGCATCAGTCAGACATTAAGAAGACATGAATCCAGATGTTTTGTCAGATGAGATCGCCCTGAAACAGTTGTTTGTTCTAATAAAGTTTAAATCAGGGTGCAAACTCGGTCCTGGAGGGCCGGTGTCCTGCAGAGTTTAGCTCTCCAACCCTAATCAAACACACCTAATCCAGACAATCAAGTTCTTATTAGACATACTAGAATCTTTCAGGCAGGTGTGTTGAGGCAAGTTGGAGCTAAACTCTGCAGGACACCACCCCTCCAGGACCGAGTTTGGACAGCCCTGGTTTAAATTATATGAGGTTCAAGGTTCAAGGTTCTTTATTATTTGTCACATACACAATCATACAGGGTATAATCAGTAGTGAAATGTAGGTCAGGACAGGTCCGCTCAATGGACAGTGCAAAAAAATAAAATAAAAGATGAAACATAACACAGGCGAGTTTCAGGTTCAGGACACTTTATCACCGAATCCATCGTGGCCTCTTGAGATTCTTCGGAACGCGGAGAAAAAAGGACACAGGAGACGGAACAAAAAACACAGTGGAAATAGCGCTGGTATTCGAAACAGATTGAGGAAAAGGGCTCACAGTCCTCCTTTACCGAGCATTTTGCTCGCTAATGTCCAATCCTTGGATAATAAGATGGACGATCTTAGAGCCAGGATAAGTTTCCAACGGGACATAAGGGACTGTAATATCATCTGTTTGTCTGAAACATGGCTCCCGCCCTCAGTTCCGGACACTTCTGTAACGCAGTCTGATAACTTCTCTGTTTTACGGATGGACAGAACAGCGGAGGCCGGTAAATCCAAAGGTGGAGGAGTGTGTTTCATGACTAACAAGGAATGGTGTGACCCCAGGAATATCTCCTCTCTGTCGCGATCCTGCTCGCCTCATCTGGAACATCTATCCATTATTTGCCGCCCATTCTATCTACCCCGCGAGTTCTCCGTGGTCATCGCTACTGCTGCTTACATTCCACCACAGGCAGACACCGGCTTGGCTTTGTCTAAACTTCACGACGTGATCAGCGGCTACATTAACAAACATCCTGACGCTGCCTTTATCATAGCGGGGGATTTTAACAAAGCCAACCTCAGGCAGGTCATGCCGAACTTTCACCAGCATGTATCTTGTCCAACTAGAGGACCGAATACACTGGATCACTGCTACTCTCAGTTTAAGAATGCCTACAAGGCCCGTTCACTACCGGCTTTTGGTAAATCGGACCACGCCGCCATTTTCCTCACACCGGAATATAAACAAAGGCTCGCACAGGAACCCCCGGTGAAGAGGGAAGTGACGCGTTGGTCCTCCCACTCTGAAGCTATGCTACAGGCGGCTCTTGATGACGTCGACTGGGACATGTTCAGGGCGAGCTCATCTGACGTCAGCGAGTTCACGGAGGTAGCAGTGAGCTTTGTAAACACACTTACCGAACAAGCTACACAAACGATTACTGTAAGGACTTTCCCTAATCAGAAACCGTGGGTGGACAGAACAATCCGTGATGCGGTTAACAAACGCACTGCCACATACAACGAGGCTCTTTTGTCTGGGAATATGAGCGAGTATAAAGCATCGTGTTATGCTCTCAGACGAGCAGTAAGTGCCGCCAAACATCATTACAAAGAGAGAATTGAGTCTCATTTTCAGCTCAATGACTCTCGACGCATGTGGCAGGGACTAAGGACCATCTGTGCCTTTGGAAACAAATCCTCCGCGGAGGTGAGTGCAGATCCGTCGCTGGCCGAAGAATTAAACACCTTCTACGGCCGCTTTGATTGCAACGGCGGCAGCGCTGCTCTGCCGATCAGCGCGTCAGGAAGCAGCAGGCAGTGAAGCGAGAATCATGTGATCACCGTGACGGAGGATGAGGTTCGGAGGGCACTAAAAGGAGTGAACATCAGGAAAGCGGCTGGACCTAACGGGATCACAGGCCGGGTTCTGAGATCATGCGCTGATCAGCTTGCTGGGTTGTTCACTTCTATCTTCAACGAGTCCCTTGCTACCTCTGTAGTTCCCACCTCCTTTAAAAAATCCATCATCATACCTGTGCCTAAGAACAATAAACCCTCCTGCCTGAATGACTATCGTCCAGTGGCCCTCACATCAATAGTCATGAAGGTTTTTGAGAGACTTGTTAAGAGCCACATTAGCTCCTCCATCCCTGTTACTTTGGACCCTCTTCAGTTTGCCTATCGCTCCAATAGATCAACTGATGATGCCATATCTCACATTCTCCACTCCTCCCTCACACACATTGACAGCAGCAATGGGAACTATGCAAGACTGCTATTCATAGATTATAGCTCAGCTTTTAACACCATAGTCCCCATCAAGCTGACTTCCAAACTCACAGGCCTTGGCCTAAACACTTCACTCTGCGACTGGATACAAGATTTCCTCACCGGCAGACCTCAAGTGGTGAAGGTAGGCCAGTTCACCTCAAACTCCATCACCCTGAACGTAGGAGCCCCGCAGGGCTGCGTTCTGAGTCCCCTGCTCTACTCTCTACACACATGACTGCGTGTCCTCTCACAGATCCACATCTATTATCAAATTTGCTGATGATACTGTGGTTCTGGGCCTCATTTCCAACAATGATGAGACCGCATACTTGGATGAGGTGGAGAGACTTACATCATGGTGCCAGGACAACTGTCTCTCTCTGAAGGTGAGCAAAACCAAAGAGCTGATTGTGGACTTCAGAAAGAGACACCTGCTGCCCTACACTCCTCTTGTGATCAGTGGGACCCCTGTGGAGAGAGTAAGCAGCTTCAAGTACCTGACTTGGACTACACACATCCAAACACAGGTTAAGAAAGCCAGGCAAAGACTGTACCATCTGCGACAGCTGAGGAAATTCAGGGTCTCACCAACAATCCTGAAAACTTTCTATGCAGGGACCATAGAAAGTGTATTGACTCAGTGCATCTCAGTGTGGTATGGAAACAGCTCCAGCCAAGATTGCAAGGCCCTGAAGAGAGTTGTGCGCTTAGCTGAGCGTATCTCTGGGTCGGCTCTCCCCTCTCTGTAGGACCTCAAACGCTGCAGAGGCAGAGCTGTCAAAATCATCAAGGACTCAAATCACCCTGGAAACTGTCTCTTCACTCTGCTGCCATCTGGTAAGCGCTTCCGCAGCCTGATGGCAAAAACTGAGAGACTTAGGAGGAGTTTCTTCCCCCAGGCCATCAGGCTCCTGAACTCAAACTCAGCCTCTTAACATCATCTGACTTACTTCAAATCACTAATCACACACTCATTATTCTCTACCTCATACTGTCAGTGTCATTTGCTCATTTGCACATTTTCACACAATACTTTCTGTGTCTTGTAACATATCTTATCTTATTTTTATATTTATTTTATTTTTTTTGTGATTGGCTGCTTCTTGTCAACCATGTTCAACCTGTTTGCACATTCCTCTCTGTACAGTCATGCTTATCTTAATATTTAATTCTACAGCATACTGTCATGCACATTCTTTTATATTTTATATTATATTCTTTATATCTTATTTTTTATTAATTTTATTTTATGTATACTTCCCTTGTGTTGTATTTTTAAATATTTGCACTGTCCATGGAGCGGACCCGACTCTCATTTCACTGCTGGTTATACAATCTCTGTATAGTCGTGTATGTGACAAATAAAACTTGAAACTTGAAACTTGAAATAAGAAGAAGAACTTAAATGATTGAATGTTAATGTAATGATTAATGACATTTTTGAAGAAATTGATCACAATATAGGAAAATCATGCAGCTTTATATGCAGATGATGGATAAGGGGAAGGAATGTGGAATATATGCAAAAGAAAATGCAGACAGCTATTATTGCAGTGGAAAAGTGGTCACATAAGTGGGGTTTTAAAATATCAGTAACAAAATCACAGGTAATTTGTTTTGCTAAGAAACATAAGAATATTGTATTAAAGTTAAATGACCAAGAACTTGAACAAGTTAGGGTAATTAGATTTCCTGGGGTTCTTTTAGATGAAAAGCTGACATGGAAACAGCAAATTGATCAAATTAAATTAAAATGTAAGAAAATTAATAATGTCTTGCGTTGCTTGACTGGACTAGATTGGGGAGAGACTAGGTCATCATTGAGAAAGATATACTGGTCTCTTATGAGGTAAACATTTGATTACGGGTGTATAGCTTATATGTCAGCTTCAGAAACAAACTTAAAGAAATTAGACATAGAGCAAGCTCAAGCACTCAGAATATGTAGTGGAGCATTTAAATCATCTCCAGTAGCAGCTTTACAGGTAGAAATTGGGGAGATGCCACTAAGCATTAGAAGACTTAAACTTATGCTTTCGTATTGGGTTAACATTCAAGGGCATAGTGAGTTTCACCCTACAAAGGCAATAGTACAAGAGTGTTGGGAACATAATACATCAAATAATAAATTTAGGAGTTTTGGATGGATAGGAGATGCAAAAGCAAAGAAGGCATGTTTACATACTATACAATATTGTCCAACAGTTCCATACTCTGAAATTGCCCCTTGGAAGTTTTTAATGCCATTTATTGACTTGCAATTACAGGAAGAAATAAAAAGGAAATCGAAGCTTATGCCTGTCTGGTGTATAGTTAAAAATTATATGGAGTTGCATTTCACCAATAAAATAATTGTATTTACAGATGGTTCAAAGAACCCTGAAAATGGTCACACAGGTGCTGCAGTATATATCCCACAATGCTAGGAAAATATTAAAAAGAGAATAACAGATTACCTATAGAACTGGTAGCAATTATATTAGGTTTACAGTGGATAGAATGAAGAAATAAAAACAATGTAGTGGTTGCATCTGATAGTTTATCTGCTCTCATAAGTATTAGATCTGGGAAATCATGTAGACTTGACATTTTAAATGAAATATATCAAATAATCCTTAGATTACATAATAATGGTAAGAATGTATCATTTATCTGGGTTCCTGCGCATGTAGGTGTGAAAGGAAATGAAGAGGTAGATCTTTTAGCAAAGCAATCTCTCAAATCCCAAACAATAGATTTACAGGTTAAATTAAGTAAAGCTGAAGCCAAGACTATCATAAAGCTACATGCACAAAATCTATGGCAGGAATACTGGGATATTAATGATACAGGAAGACAGTTTTATAATATTCAAAGCAAAGTTAGTGTAGGAAGAGAAATGGGTAAAAATGGGAGGAAACAGTCATTACTCGTCTCAGAATAGGGCATACAGGGCTCAATAAGACTCTGCATTTAATAGGTAAACACACAAATTGTAACCAACCTGAATAATAGAACATATAATAATAGAATGTCATGCATATGAAAATAAGAGAATAATATTAAAAGAAGTATTTGAAAATTATAAACTTAAATTTACTTTGGAAAATATACTTGGAAAAGAACTAAGGAAAACACATGTAGGCCTACAGTTAATTTAATATCTGAAAGAGACTAATATGAAGATAATAGAATAGGATTTATTTATTTATATTATTTGTTTATATATATATATTTTTTGTTTGTTTTTATGTTTCTTTCTACTGTTATCTTTCTCAGTCAGACTTTTGTTCCACACTCCAGTCCAGCAGGTGGCGGTAAAGCACCTATTTACTGGTTTGCCAACCGCCAAGAACGCTTAGGAAGAACAAGAAGAAGAAGAAGAAGAAGAAGAATAAAACACTACAGATGATAGGGAAGCACCAGACAGGCTTGTGTGAGGGATGTCAAGAAGAGGAGTCAGTGGAGCACATAATCATGACTTGTAAGAGATATGAAACACAGAGGCAGGTAATGAAGAATAAACTGAGGGAGATAGGGGTGCAGGAGATCACATTAGAAGGGTTATTAAGTACCGTAAATAGGACACAGAGTAGAATAGTGATGTCTTTTTTAAGGGAGGCGGGAGTTTTCAATAGGATTTAATGGATAATTAAAGTGTGTTATGTGTGTGTGAGTGTTTATTTGAGGGGATTGAGTGTTATATAAGCGTAGGAAAGGGAATAGACACAGTTTTGTAACCTATTATCTGATCCACACTCCGGAGCAGAGGGGGCGGTAATGCACCAAAAAGATGAATGCCAACCGCCTTAAAACTGTAAAGAAGAAGACGAAGAAGAAGACTGACTGAATGAACGAAATTGAAATTAAAAACGTTTTTTGTAATATTATTATTTTCACTTTGTAAAAATAAATAATAATAATAAAAAATGAAGCTCCGATCTATTTTGATCTCAGAATTCTTGTTTTTACTCGCACACGGTAAGATATTTTATGTTACAATCTCTGTTCTTGTCAGCTACAGTTTAAACAAAGCGTCCCCAAAGCTGTAGCCTACGTGCTCAGCATATCATACAGTGATACATCATACAGTGAGTAAATGAAGTCTATTAAAACTAAATCATTACACAAATGTTGAAATCTATTAAATCGTTATATAAACTGATAAGTGTAGGCTACATTGAATGTAATTTGAGTCGCTTTGAACAAAAGCTTCTGCCAAATTAATAATAGCCCATAAATGAACATAAAACCAAAAGTTTTCAAAGTAGCAGTATTTAAAAATAAAATCAATATTTTTTCATTAGCACCATTTTCTTAAGTGTTTTCATGGAATAGGCTGTAGCTTTATTCGTAATGGGAAATATTTATTGTGAATTCGTTAAAATACTGTATGGACGCACAAATGTTCGTGGAAAGCAGCTAATATGTGAAGTATGCCTGATGGGTGAATGTGAAGACGAATTAAATCAGTGATGAACTTGAGCTGTTTGTTTCTTGAGTTACTTTATGAATGCAGCATGTCTCTACACACTTGGGATCTGTAGAAAATCATTTATCTTGGCGCGGTAGTCGGTGTTACTGTTATTAAGGTCTGTTGACACCAAGAGCGATAACGATAATATAAATACAGTGAACAATAGATGTCTCTTTATTGTAATCTCGCGCGCTGCAGTTTCCACGTGACCTGCTACCGCTTACGTTTCGTAAAGACACCAAAGGAAAAACAGATGATTTGGGTACATGAGATCCTTCAAATACTAGAGGAGTTGGGAATCCGTCACTCTGTTTAGACAGTTATCGTCTTTTAAAGATGAATTTTATTCATACTTGTGTATGAGTCAGTTTCAGTTTTTGTTGTTCTTGTTGCATTAACACGACTTTAACCAGCAGATGTCCTCAGCACGTTTCGAGTGTCTTGCTCAAGTGTCTCACTTCAGTCATGATATCGAAGAGAGTGCTGGTTATTCACTCCCCCCACCTACAATTCCTGCCGGACCTGAGAATAAAACATGAAATAAAATTAGCAGCAGTATACACTTTTTGTTTGCATAAACAGTGAAATAAAAACATTATAAATGATGGCTGGATTTTAAAATAACAAAAAATATTCTTAACATGTTATTTACTGCCATTTTTAAAATAAAATAACATTTCAGCCTTTAAATCTTTTTATTCATTTATTATTATCATTATTATTATTATTTATAAAAAAGGATGAGTCAGAATGATATGATGTATACATATACATACACTATTTTGCCAAAAGTATTGGGTCGCCTCCTTCTAATGAACAGGTTTGACTACTTTAGTAATTTCTATGAGTACAAAGCTTAATGTTAAAGCATATAATGATATTCTAGGAAATTGTGTGCTTCTAATATTATAGCAACAGTTTGGACAGGACTCTTTTCTATTCTAACATGACAATGTCTCTCTCTGTGTACATAAGGCAAGGTTCAAAAAGAAAATGATTGATTCAGTCAGTGTGGAAGAACTTGACTGGTCTGCATAAAACCAAGTCCTAATCCCAGTTTAACACCTCTGGTGTGACTGTAAATGCAGACCTTGAGCCAAAAACTCATCACCAAACACCAATGATTTGTACATATGGGTATGGTAATTTTAGACACTTCCAAAACTGTTGCAACAGAGATGGAAATACAATTTTTAAATACATGAACTGTGTTTTCATCTTTGTTGCCACAGTTTTGTTAGTGCCTTATTCTGTTCTAAAGAAGGAGGTGTCCCAACACTTTTGTCCTTATAGTGTCTATACAAGTCATTGGTGTTTGGTGATGAGTTTTTGGCTCAAGGTCTGCATTTAAAGTCACACCAGAGGTGTTCAGCTGGGATCAGGACTTGGCTTTCTGCAGACCAGTCAAGTTCTTCCACACTGACTCAATCAATCATGTCTTTTTGAACCGTGTCTTATAGTTCGTTTGTCACCTTTTTCACTCCGGACGAGTTTGCACCCCTGGAGGTAGATTAGTCAGGGTAGTACTGTAAATAATAATAAAAAAGATCCCTTTATTAAATTATTAAAATTTTGCATATTCTGCAGAGGGTATGTAAACGTATGAGCACAACTGTGTTATGAATCATGGTGTGTGTTGCATTTAGTTAAGGCAATCCGTGAGACTCATGTCTGTTTGTCTGAGTATTTTTTTTCTTTCCTTTTTTAAATGTGTAAATCAGTGATGTTTATTCTGCTGATTGTTAGCATGTTACATTATGAATCCAGATATATTTCTTTACCTACAATCTGCAGAAGAACATTTTCACAGCACTTTGCTATTGTATAATTTTGTTTAACAATAACTGTTAAATTCTTTTTTCAGGTGTGTCTGGTGTTTATACATCTGGAGTGTCACAGTCTGTGATGGAGGGAGAATCAGTGACTTTACACACTAGTGTTGAAACAAACAAACAAACAAAGTTTAGATGGTATTTTAATGACATTCTCATCGCTGAAATCAATGGAGATCTCAATTATAGCTGTACAGATGTTCAGTGTAAAGATGCTGATAAGAGATTCAGAAACAGACTGAAGCTGGGTCATCAGACTGGATCTCTGACCATCACAAACACCAGAACCACTGACTCTGGACTTTATGAACTAAAGACAATAAGAAACAGCGGAGACAGTGTAAAGATCTTCATTGTTACTGTACATGGTGAGTCATTACATTCATGCTGCTGCTTCTGTGTTGCTTGATAGCCTCTATGCTAAACATTCCTGAACTATATTGGTATACAAAATGTAAATTATGAAATTATAATGTTCTTGTTTTATGACACCTTGCCAGGTACAGTGGGGCAAATAAGTATTTGATACACTGCCGATTTTTCAAGTTTTCCCAATTACAAAGAATGGAGATATCTGTAATTTTCATTGTAGGTACACCTCAACTGTGAGAGACAGAATCTAAAAATAAAAAAAACACAGAAAATCACATTGTATGATTTTTAAATAATTAATTTCCATTTTATTGCATGAAATAAGTATTTGATACAATAGAAAAATAGAACTTAATATTTGGTACAGAAACCTTTGTTTACAATTACAGAGGTCAGATGTTTCCTGTAGTTCTTGACCAGGTTTGCACACACTGCAGCAGGGATTTTGGCCCACTCCTCCATACAGGTCTTCTCCAGATCTTTCAGGTTTTGGGGCTGTCGCTGGGCAACACAGAGTTTCAGCTCCCTCCATAGATTTTCTATTGGGTTCAGGTCTGGAGACTGGCTAGGCCACTCCAGGACCTTGAAATGCTTCTTACGGACCAACTCCTTAGTTGCCCTTGCTGTGTGTTTGGGGTCATTGTCATGCTGGAAGACCCAGCCATCTTCAATGCTCTTACTGAGGGAAGGAGGTTGTTGCCCAAAATCTCACGATACATGGCCCCATCCATCCTCCCCTCAATACGGTGCAGTCGTCCTGTCCCCTTTGCAGAAAAGCACCCCCAAAGCATGATGTTTCCACCCCCATGCTTTACGGTTGGGATGGTGTTCTTGGGATTGTAATCCTTCTTCCTCCAAACACGGCGAGTGGAGTTTATACCAAAAAGTTCTATTTTGGTCTCATCTGACCACATGACCTTCTCCCATGCCTCCTCTGGATCATCCAAATGGTCTTTGGCAAACTTCAGATGGGCCTGGACATGTGCTGGCTTGAGCAGGGGGACCTTGCGCACGCTGCAGGATTTTAATCCATGACGGTGTAGTGTGTTACTAATGGTAACCGTTGAGACTGTGGTCCCAGCTCTCTTCAGGTCATTGACCAGGTCCTCCTGTGTAGTTCTAGGCTGATCCCTCACCTTTCTCAGGATCATTGATACTCCACGAAGCGAGATCTTGCATGGAGCCCCAGTCCGAGGGAGATTCACAGTCATCTTGAATTTCTTCCATTTTCTAATAATTGCGCCAACAGTTGTTGCCTTCTAACCAAGCTGTTTGCCTATTGTCCTGTAGCCCATCCCAGCCTTGTGCAGGTCTACAATTTTGTCCCTAGTGTCCTTAGACAGCTCTTTGGTCTTGCTCATAGTGGAGAGGTTGGAGTCTGATTGATTGAGTGTGTGAACAGGTATCTTTTATACAGGTAACAAGTTCAAACAGGTGCAATTAATACAGGTAATGAGTGGAGGATAGGATTGCTTCTTAAAGACAAAGTAACAGGTCTGTGAGAGCCAGAATTCTTGCTGGTTGGTAGGTGATCAAATACTTATTTCATGCAATAAAATGGAAGTTAATTATTTAAAAATCATGCAATGTGATTTTCTGGATTTTTTTTATTTTTAGATTCTGTCTCTCACAGTTGAGGTGTACCTACGATGAAAATTACAGATCTCTCCATTCTTTGTAAGTGGGAAAACTTGAAAAATTGGCAGTGTATCAAATACTTTTTTTGCCCCACTGCATGTGAAGTAATTATTTTATAAAAGCAATTAGCCCTGTAAAGTTTGAGGCACTCGGCTCTGCATTGTGCTTAGCGACTCCATTTGGCTGTTTTAAAATCACTGTAAATAATAATATGTTTAACTTATATAGCGCCTTTCCCAGGCTCAAGGACACTCTACAAGGTACACCAATACAACAAATACTCATTACAAAGAAACAATTACAGTGGACATTGGACATTTGCCCAATTCAGTAACAAAATAATGCAGTTGCATTTAACACAGAAAATGTAGTAAGGACATAGAAATAGAAAACAAATGGGACAAATACACAATGCAATTTAGTGATAGTGTTGATTGAACAAGTATGTTTTTAGCTTTGATTTAAATTCACTGAGAGAGGTGACTGTTCTGAGTGCCAGGGGAAGCGAATTCCAAAGTTTGGGTGCTGTGACAGAAAAGGATCTGTAAACAATGGCCTAACAGGCTTATTGCTTTAATTTAGTTCATTAAGATTTAAAGTTGATTAATTTTTAGTCTTAGCAGTTAGTTTTGTTTCATAAAGAGTTGCGTATGTGTTTTGGTCTAAATTAAAGGGATATTTCAGCCAAAAATTCAAATTCTGTCATTAATTAGTCTCCCTCATGTTGTACCTTTGTTCATCTTCGGAACACAAATTAATATTTTTGATAAAATCAGAGAAATTTCTGTCCCTGCATAGACAGCAACGCAACTACCACATTCAAGGCCCAGAAAGTTAGTAAGGACATTGTTAAAATAGTCGATGTGACATAAAATAGTCCAGTGGTTCAACCATAATATTATGAAGCTACGAGCAATGACTTTATTAACCAATTTCCTCTCTTCCGTGTCAGTCTTCAACGCACGTTCACAACAGTACGAAGAAGCATATGTGTGCATTCCTCTGCTTGCAAACAAGGCTGTGTCAGCAGCACCACATGCATGTATTGTGTGCTCTCGTGAACATGTGGTGGAGACTGACACTGAATTCCTTTTATCTATTCCTTTTATTAAAATAAAAATGTATTTGAGGGGTCAACTCACATCTACTTTCAAGGTGAAGCATTTGGCATTTTTCACAGCATGTTTCTGTTGTGTCATTTTGTTTGGCTTATAATAACTGTTCATTTCTTCTTCAGGTTTTTTCAGTATTAATACAGGAGGAGAGTCAGCATTTGTGATGGAGGGAGATTCAGTCACTCTACACACTGGTGTTAAAACAAATCAACAAGAAAAAATTAGATGGTATTTCAATGATGCTCGTATCGCTCAAATGACTGGAGATCTCAGTTATATCTGCACAGATGTTCAGTGTAATGAAGGTACTGAGAGATTCAGAGACAGACTGAAGCTGGATCATCAGACTGGATCTCTGACCGTCATGAACACCAGAACCACAGACTCTGGGGTTTATCGTCTACGTATCATCAGCAGCAACAACATCAGTGAAAAGATCTTCATTGTTGCTGTATATGGTAAGTCATTATGTGTAAAATCAGGTCATGTACATTAAAATTTAGTGATATTTTTGCTGTGACATTGTGGTTTTCTCTTTATCTGTATATTAGTTCATAATAGGTAATTTTGTCAAAAACACATTTACTGTTGAGTAAGTTCATCAGGAATCCAAAGGGCAGAGGATTTTTTTTTTTTTTTTTTTTTTTTTTTTTTTTTTTTAAATGCTTATGAGCTAAATTGTGGATAAATGTTGTTTTTTAGACTAAGTAAAAAGGATTCCACAGTTCACTCGTGTTATGTAGTGTTTTCCCCTCAAAAAGATCCTCCAGCAGTTGTTGGTTTGTGTTTCAGATGCTCCTGCTGTTGCTGAACGAGATGAAATGAAGAGAAAGTCAGTGCAGGAGGGAGAATCTGTCACTTTAGATCCTGGTGAAATTAAAAACCTGAATGATTTGATGACATGGTATTTTAATGACATTCTCATCGCTGAAATCAATGGAGATCCCAATAAAACCTGTACAGAGGGTCAGTGTGAAGATCCTGATGGAAGATTCAGAGACAGACTGGAGCTTAATCAGTCTGGATCTCTGACCATCACAAACACCACAATCACTGACTCTGGGCTTTATAAACTACAGATCAACAGCAGCAGAATCAGTATCATAAAGATATTTAATGTTGTTGTCACTGGTGAGTATCATTAGTCATTCCATGCACATTCCTTTGCAGTTTTAAAACAGTGAATGATTTCATTGTGGGCTATTAGAAATAGTGAGCTTTGGTTCAGTATTAAAATTTAACTGAAATCATCTGTCACCATCACATGACTGAGTTTTGTTACATTATGAATTTTACAATTTTCAAATCTATTGTTAATAATGACAGAAATGCATAGTATTAGTCAGTTGTCTTGTAAATGCTGCTGTCTCTTGATGCTGTTTTACCTGCTGTTCCTCAAAAATCCACCAGATTAATGAAATAAATCAATATCATGGTGACCTAGACAAGTGTAAATATCAGTCGAAGGTATTGCTAAAGTTGATTATTAGTCAATCTCAAGAAATAATGATTGTCTGTCTTTAGCTGTTCCAGATTCAAGAGTGTCTTCAGCTGGTAAAGGAGGAATATATACTGCTGTTGTTGTTGTTGTTGTTGTTCTGCTGTTTACGGCTGCTGCTGCTGCTGCTGTGATTTACTGTCGGAAACACCGGAAATCTACACAAGCAGGACGAAATGGCAAGCATTGCATACAGCTATATTGACAAGATTAGTTGTGTTCCAATTAACCCAAGTATTGTGTTTAATTTAGTTTGTTGTTTTTGAAACAGGCATCATTAGGCTGCACAGTTACAATGAGGTGAGATACTATATGTCTTTCTATCTGTAGAAAAATACCAATTTACATATTGATTTCTGTGAGATCTGCAAATCTCACAATTATAAGTCTGTCTGAGATTTATGTATGTAGTTTCATTCAGAAATTACATAAAAAAAACACTTAAAAGAATATGGTGGAATTCTCTTTTAAATGTGTCATATTATGTTATTGTATTAGTAAACAAAAATATTATGACATTTTTGGATCTCTAGATTAATTTATGCTGTGATCAGCCATGATTAGAAGCTTTAGTTAATCAGACTATTGCATTAATTTCCAATGGATTCGACATTTAGTAAATATTATGAAATGCACTTGTTTCTGTTTCATAAACTGTTTGTTTTATCAGCATGCAAGTCATGGTTAAACATAAAAGGATTCACCATATGCATGTATGATGAAGCACAACAAAAAAGGAGCACCAATACATTCACTAAAATATGTATTAATAAAATACATAAATATTTGTTGTTGGACTTCAAATTATTTCCCTGAAGAACATTAACTTGTAATGAGATACATTTACAGAAAAAAATAATAACAGTAACGTTGTGTTCAGAAGACTGAATGTTCATTCTACCTCTAACCAGATGACAAATTTGTTTTTGTTTCTGTTATCTATTTATTATCTATAATTAGTGATTTGACCTGCTACTTTCACTGTTTTTGTGTGTGACTGAATCATCAATTCTGATCATTTGTTTTACCTTCTGTGGATGTGTTTTCTTACAGGAGAATGGTGTAAAACACTCAACTCTCTTATCCGAATGGGTTTTAACTGATGACTGCTGATAATGGGACATCACCATAGCATTAATTATTATTTGGGTAACTTAGATGGGAAATGAAGGAGAGGAGTGGAAAAAGTTAAGCTTAAATTGTCATCACTCACAGAGAAGTGGTTCTACTCAGTACCAATTCTGATATTTGCTGATTTGTACTAAATGCTTTATAGTTGAAATGTGTAAAAATACATTATTCCATCTATTTTGTTTCAACATTTGTATTGCAAATGGGAAAGTAATATACTGTACACATACTTAATATACTGTTATTTTTTTTACTGCCTCTCACTTTCTTTGTTCAGTTCCTGTTGCCCTAACGTAGGTTCAAGGTTCAAGGTTCAAGGTTCAAGTTTATTTGTCACATACACAATCATACAGGGTATAATCAGTAGTGAAATGGAGGTAAGGACAGGTCCGCTCAATGGACAGTGCAAAAGAATAAAAGATGATACATAACACAGGAGCATATATTTAAATATAGGTAGGAATAAGATTAAAAAAAAAGATAATAAGTAAAAAACAAAAAAAACTAAAACTAAAACAAACAATAAAATAAGGAGTAAAATGTGCAATGAACTAGAATGTGCAAAACAGCCTACTGTGGATTTAATAAATATTAATATAAACAGGGATGTGCAAGAGGAATGTGCAAACAGGTTGTACTGGGTATGTACACATAGCAGCAATGCGGATGATGGAGAATGATGGGTGTTACAGTTAATTAACTGAGTCCTGAAGATGTTATGAGACTGAGTTTAGGAGCCTGATGACCTGAGGGTAGAAGCTCCTCCTCAGTCTCTCAGTTTTTGCCATCACACTTCTGAAGCGCTTGCCAGATGGCAGTGTGATGAAGAGACGGTTTCCGGGGTGATTTGAGTCCTTGATTATTTTTGCAGCTCTGCTTCTGCAGCGTTTCAGGTAGATGTCTTGCAGAGAGGGGAGGGCAGACCCAGAGATGCGCTCAGCTAGGCGCACGACTCTCTGCAGAGCTTTGCAGTCCTGATTTGTGGCATTGCTATACCACACTGAGATGCACTGAGTCAGTACACTTTCTATGGCCCCTGAATAGAAAGTTTTCAGGATTGCTGGTGAGACCCTGAATTTCCTCAGCTGTCGCAGATGGTACAGTCTTTGCCTGGCTTTCTTGACCTGTGTTGAAATGTGTGCAGTCCAAGTCAGGTCCTCGGAGATGTTAACACCGAGGTACTTGAAGCTGCTCACCCTCTCCACAGGGGTCCCGCTGATCATGAGAGCAGTGTAGGGCCGCTGCTGTCTCTTCCTGAAGTCTACAATCAGCTCTTTAGTTTTGCTCACGTTCAGAGAGAGACAGTTGTCCTGGCACCATGATGTTAGTCTCTCTACCTCACCCAAGTATGCGGTCTCATCATTGTTGGAAATGAGGCCCAGAACCACAGTATCATCAGCAAATTTGACAATAGAAGTGGAGCTGTGAGAGGACACACAGTCGTGTGTGTAGAGAGAATAGAGCAGGGGGCTCAGAACGCAGCCCTGCGGGGCTCCTACGTTCAGGGTGATGGAGTTGGAGGTGTACTGGCCCATTTTCACCACTTGAGGTCTGCCGGTGAGGAAATCTTGGATCCAGTCACAGAGTGAAGTGTTTAGGCCGAGGTCTGAGAGTTTGACAGCTAGCTTGGAGGGGACTATAGTATTGAAAGCTGAGCTATAGTCAATAAATAGCAGTCTGACATAGTTGCCATTTTTGCTGTCAATATGTGTGAGGGAGGAGTGCAGTACCTGAGAGATGGCATCATCAGTAGACCTATTTGGGCGATAGGCAAACTGAAGAGGGTCCAAGGTATCAGGGATGGAGGAGCATATGTGCTTCTTTAAAAGTCTCTCAAAAACCTTCATGACTGTTGATGTGAGGGCAACTGGACGATAGTCATTCAGGCAAGAGGGTTTACTGTTCTTAGGCACAGGGATGATGACAGATTTCTTAAATGAGGTGGGAATCACAGAGGTAGCAAGGGACTCATTAAAGATGGAAGTAAGCAAACCAGCAAGCTGATCGGCGCACGATCTCAGGACGCGTCCGGTAATCCCATCAGGTCCGGCGGCTTTTCTGATGTTTACTCTCCTTAATTCTCTCCGGACCTCGTCCTCCGTCACGGTGATAACGTGATCAACATCGCTGCTCTGTCTGCCGCTTCCTGACGTGTTGAACGGCACAGTCGCGCCGCCGTTGCGTTCGAAGCGGCCGTAGAAGATGTTTAGCTCTTCGGCCAGCGATGGATCTGCTCTCACCTCGGCGGATGAGTTATTTCCAGAGGAACAGATGGTCTTCAGTCCCTGCCACATGCGTCGAGAGTCATTGAGCTGAAAGTGTGACTCAATTCTCTCTCTGTATCGGAGTTTAGCAGCTCTAACTGCCCGTCGGAGAGCATAACATGATGCTTTGTAGTCGTTCATGTTTCCTGACAGAAGACCAGCGTTGTATGCGGCAGTGCGTTGGTTAACCGCAGCGCGGATTGTTCTGTCCACCCACGGTTTCTGATTTGAGAATGTCCTTATTGTTATCGTTTCAGTGGCTTGGTCAGTTAGCATGTAAACAAAGCTTAATGCTACATCCGTGAACTCGCTGACGTCAGCTGAACTCGCCCGGAACATGTCCCAGTCGACGTCATCAAGAGACGCCTGTAGCATAGCTTCAGAGTGGGAGGACCAGCGCGTCACTTCCCTCACCCCCGGGGATTCCTGAACGATCCTTTGTTTATATTCCGGTGTGAGGAAAATGGCCGCGTGATCAGATTTACCGAAAGCCGGCTGGGTCCGAGCTTTATAGGCATTCTTGAACTGAGTGTAGCAATGATCCAGTGTATTCGGTCCTCTAGTTGGACAGGATACATGCTGATGGAAGTTCGGCATGACCTTCCTGAGGTTGGCTTTGTTAAAGTCCCCTGCGATGATAGAGGCTGCATCAGGGTGTTTGTTGATGTAGCCGCTGATCTCCTCGTGGAGTTTGGACAAAGCCAAGCTCGTGTCTGCCTGAGGTGGAATGTAAACGGCAGTAGCGATGACCGCGGAGAACTCGCGGGGTAAATAGAATGGGCGGCAAATAATGGAGAGATGTTCCAGATGAGGCGAGCAGGAACGCGACAGAATGGAGATATTCCTGGGGTCGCACCATTTCTTGTTAATCATGAAACACACTCCTCCGCCCTTGATTTTCCCGGCCTCAGCTGTTCTGTCCATCCGTAAAACAGAGAAGTTATCAGAAGGTGTTACAGCTGTGTCCAGGACCGAGGGAGTGAGCCATGTTTCAGTCAAACAAAGGATGTTACAGTCCCTAATGTCTCGTTGGAAACTTGTCCTGGCTCTGAGATCGTCCATCTTATTTTCCAAGGATTGGACATTTGCGAGCAGAATACTGGGGAGAGGGGGGCTGTGAGCTTTTTTCCTCAGTCTGTCACGGATTCCAGCTCGTCGTCCGCGGTGTTTCTTTCGCCTTCTGGGATTATTCGAGTGGCCTTTGTTAAACTCGGCGTTCCGAAGAATCTCCAATGGCCACGCTGGATCCGTGGATAAAGTGTCCTGAAGCAGGTTAGTGCAGCGGTGTCCAATGTCCAAAAGTGTTCTTTTGTCATAGGTAAATAGTGCAGACGTTAATCGTGTAAAAAGAGAAAGTAAAAATACGTAAAAGAGTATATAAAAACACAAATTGAGCGGAGCCATCCTTTAACGTCGACTGAACACAGCAGCGCCGGAAGCGGAAGCGTAAAGCTCATTACTTTATTACTTCACATTATCTGTCCATTATAGATATTTCAATTTAAAAATTTCAAGTTGTGTTGGATATAAGTGTTTGTTAAATGATTCAATGTACAGATGTTTGTTTTGTCAGTCTCAGTCTCCTTCAGTTATGTTCACGAAACATGTTCGGCTGTGTTGCATTTGTTCAGAGTGCTTGGTATTTTTTTTTCTTTTGTGTTTGTTTGTATTTTAGAATATAATCACTGTGTGATTGAAATGATCACCTTCGCTTGAATTTTCTGCATGCTCAGTCTGGACTCTACCACCACATTCAAGGACAGGAAAAAGAACAGCAAACAATATAAAGTATGTTTGACCCCAGGTTTAAACATCATCTGTTTGTCTGAACAATGGAAGAAGGCTTCTAATTGTGCAAACATCTGTTTCTTTCTCAGGTTTATCCTGTTTGGATTTATGAGATCTTTTCCCAGAGTCACTTATTCAGTTTTTGTTTTTGTTTGTTTTTTTGTATTATCCATGGAAAACAATCAGTAATGTTCAGCCCATATAACAACTGCTTTATAATGGAAATTAATGTGAATGATGTTTGTTTGCACGTGTGGCAAATGTTATTAAATATACAGTAATAACTGAGTTTGTAATTGAAATATGTTTCATTAAATGAGTCTGTTATAGAAAAATAAAAATGAAATAAGCAAACAATTCATTTATATTGTTAATGTGCCTACTTTTTGGAATGTGATTTCAATTTGTGGGTTAAACTTTCACCATTAACATTTTAGGATTCAACCTTTGACCCAAGCAGCAACTTACTCAACTTAATCTTTAGCAATATGAACACCATATCTAATCAGTTGTAATTTTTAAAGCTTTTTTGTGTATTTCTATTGGATGAGGGTGAAGGCTAATTTTGGAAAGGTGAATTCTTGGTTATGGCACTAGATGGTGCTCTAGTAAAGTAGGCTATACATGCTTGTTTTGTACACTTTTAAAGGATTAGTTCACCCAAAAACATGAAACTTCTGTAATTAATTATGCAGCCTCACATTGTTCCAAATCTGTAAGACCTTTTTTTTTTGTCTTTGGAACACAAATTATGATATTTTTGATGAAATCCAAGAGCTTTCTGACCCTGCATGGACAGCAACACAACTGACACGTTCAAGGCCCAGAAAGGTAGTAAGGACTTCGTTAAAATAGTCCATGTGTCATCAGTGGTTAAACCGTAATGTTATAAAACTACGAGAATACTTTTTATGCGCTAAGAAAACAAAAGTAACAACTTTATTCAACAATTTATTCTCTTCTGTGTGAGCCCTGACAGCATATGTAGTTAATTTTACAGCAGGATGATTTGCAAAAACAGACAAAATTAAATATATATTAAGGCTAAATGCATTGTTCATTTGTTTTACTGTACTAAATGTATATGATGTTATATAACGAGGTATTACATCTCACACCCTGTGCACACAACATTATTTCACACCAGAGGCGTACAGATACCTCAAAATAAAATAAATGATCAAAACATATTGGGGACATCCCATAAATGTACACCTCCTATGAAACTATTCCACTGCAGTGTTATAGATATGTGTGACACTACACCTCTACAGACCTCGTCTCTAATAAGTAAAAAAAAAAAAGAATGCCTTTATCTAGGGGATGACCCATACTGAATCTCTTATATGAAACCATATAACTGTTGTCTTCAGTTTGTCATTATAGTGTTAATCATTGGGTCTTAGTATCTGCTGGAAGGAGTTTAGATCATAGAGTGATCATTATGATTTTGGTCTAATGCTTCAAGCCTACAAAGACAATGCAGAGACAATGGCAACATACAGGAAACCAGAAAAATGGGAAATTAAAATGCAGCTAAATATAACTGCCGGATTTGAAGTGAAAAGTGAAAGTGATGTGACATGTGGACAAGTATGGTGACCCATACTCGGAAATTGTGCTCTGCATTTAATCCATCCAAGTGCACACGCACAGCAGTGAACACACACACACAGACACACACACACACCCGGAGCAGTGGGCAGCCATTTATGCTGAAGCTCATCGGGGAGCAGTTGGGGGTTCAGGGGCACCTCAAGGGCCGATCCTGAGACTCGAACTCGCAACCTTTGGGCCACAACTGCCCCTACAAAAATACAAAAATTTGGTATTTTTTATAGTGAGGCTGCCTTGTCTAAAGCATAAGTCAAATGGTTTCATATGAGCCGGAATGGAAAAAGAAAAAAAAAAAAAAAAACCTTTCAACCACACGCCATTGACACCTCAAACACTCTCACACTGACTCTCACACAAACATCTAGCAGATACAAGCTCATGCAGAACCTGTTTGTCCAACAGATAAAACCACATATCTGTACAGATGTGAATCAATGAGACCACAGCAGGGTCTCCACTGCTTCTGGTGAGCATCCTGCATCTACGTTTTGCAGTTTTTTTAAATTATATTTACACACATGGTGTCTTTAACACCAACATGAAAATTTTCCAATGGGCCATATGATTTAGATCTGTTAAAAGTCTTTTTACTACAAAACAAATACTTTAGAGGGGACCATTTCATGAATCCATCTTTAATTACAATGCTTCAAACCCCTCAGAATGACCCTGCTGTGACTTCGTCGTGCTAATCCCAAAACTCTGAAGCGAGGTGGTTGCTGGAGGTTTCAGAGTTCTTGCACTTAGAGAAGGATTTAAGTTTGATCATCTTCTGCTGGCAATAGGTGCATACTCAACATGATCTTCCTTTTTAATATTCTGTGAAAACACACACACACACACACACACACACACACACACACACACACACACACACACACACACACACACACACACACACACACACACACACACAATAAGAGATGAGTGAGAAGTATAATACTGACAAAAGTGACCCTTAGAGCAGACAGAGATCCTAAAAAAGCTGTTCTGTTATAAAGCAGGTTTGACTGATTTTATAAATGCATTTGTTTTTGGACTCTCGTGCAAACCCGAAGAAACATGCATCATTGTGACTTTCATTTCCTGAAGGCTTCAGATTCCTGTGAGACATTTTAACACAGTGAGTTTCTTCTAAAATAAACAAACACTGTTCACCGCTCAAAACAAACATGTTCAGTCCACTTAAATTTGTAAATTTCAACACAATCTTTTTGTATTGGGACTACATGAAGCATGTTGTTTACAACCAACTGGACAGTGCATTTGTAAATAATGATCATTTAAGTTAAGTTTCTGTTGCATTGTTGAGTTTTTGTGGTCACCATTGTGCTGAAGTGTTGCACTTGTTCTTTTGAGTGTTTGTTTCTTCACTCATTGAGAAATAACTGCGCTAAAGCCAAAGATGATAATAATGCTTCCTTGTTCATTCCAATAATAAATTATATTTCATGCACTAATATGTGATATTGCTACTGAGTGAAGAGTTTGTAACATGAAAGTTGAAGTGTAGTGTTGATCAAGTTTAGCATTGAATGATGATCTTATGATTTATATAAAAATTGGATATGGTGTTAAAATTGGATATAAAAAAAAAAACAGTCACACACTAATTCTGACTCACTGCTGTATTTATACAGAGATGCATTACATAAATTAGGAATAAATTCTCTTACCGATTTCTGTGCTTTTCTTTTGTAGAATGTGGGATCAGCGTAAGTGATCTCTTCATCACAGGTCTGAACTGTAGCAACATCAATAGATGCATTAAAACAACAAAACTCAATCTTAGCTGGATTCATTTCTTCATAAATCACAGTATGTGTTGTTAATATTAGGGCTATCAAAATTAAATAATTAATGTATGCAATTAAATATTTAAAAGTGCAACTTCTTAAAAGAGCATTAACAACTTTAATTGTAACTGTTCCACACACAAAAAGTCCCTAACACAGTACGTGCTTATCTTTAAACGTATACAGACATTCCTTATTACACATTATTTATAAATCAAATGCAGACAGGATGTTTAAAGCATTTGTGTTCTTTGCAATTGTCATTAAAAACTATTAATTTGCACACCAAGAGTGCTGCATCTTTACACGTGTATGATTATCACCATAAAATGTGAAAGTTGTTTTATTATTGAAATAATGTAGATTTGCAATACTATTTGTATTTTCCTTTTTCATTGTTTTGATGCAGTCCGAGAAGTGAAGAATCAGTTTTTTTTTGAATAACTGAGATGAGTAAAGAGCTGTGTTCAGTGTCACATAGATATTGACATTTATAAGCACATTAATTTATATATGATTATGAGAATAATTGTCATTTAAATTATGATTATGATAATTATAAAAATTAAAATATTTATTAGCATTTGTTAAAAAATACTTCTTAAAAGCAGTAGGTAACACTTGCCTTCTTGATCAGTTTTTCTGTGTTTCCTGCAGATACAGAAGATCCTGACCGCAGCAACAATCAACAGAGATCCAGCAGCAGAGATCAACACTATCAGAGATACAGAGTCTGTAACAATAATCATTAATGTAAGTGAATGTGTCAGTATAATATACAACAAAACACAGAGATCAACTCCTGTCATACCTGCACATGGCTGACAGAGTTGAGTGATGTCCAGATGTTGAGTCTGGTTGCTGATGGGATTGTTGAGCACACAGCTGTAGGTGTTTTTATCCTGATATTCCACCTCCAGAGGTAGAGAGAGACTGATGCTGAGATCAGACACACTGATGCTGGACAATAAACTGTTTCCTTTGTACCAGGAGAGAGTCACATGACTCACATTCACCACTGAACACACCGATGAAAAATTCTGCTGTGATGATGATGATGATGATGAAGAACAGTCTCTGGTAATATTAGGAACAGGCAGATGAGCTGCAAAATATGAGAATATACAGAAATCTGAATAAAGCAACACAACAGTCCTATTTTCAGTTCTGGGTGCAGAGTGAGCGTTTAGTGTGTCATTTGATTATGTAAATCTAAAATAAGAATAGAGAAGGTCCGGACAAACAGAGTTTCTACTCACCATAGACAGAAACACTAAAAGTTTGTGATGAATATTTCGCTCCTTCTGTCTCTAGTTTATAGAGTCCAGTATGTTTAGTTGTGATGTTTGTGATGGTCAGAGATCCAGTTTGATTGTTCAGTTTCAGTCTGTTTCTGAATCTCCCATCAAGAACATCAAATGTGGAGAAGATTTTAGCTACAAGATTTGGTCCAAAATACCAGAGTATATCATCATGTTTATTTAGTTCAGTAACATCAGTGTGTAGAGTGACAGAATCTCCCTCCATCACTGACACCGACTCACCAAACACACCTGGAGAATATGAAGAGGGTTTTTTTTCTTTTTTTTTCACAGATTAAGACTTCTGTTGTTGTACAAAGCCTGAAAACAGCTGCTATTGAAATGTGAACTGAAAGAACATCACAACAGCAGCAGAGAGACTAAATGAAATGTGATGTGAAGCAATCATTTGGTCTTTAATTTGTTTTAAAATTATCCGGAGCTAACTCAGTGAAAACAAATACATGATAACTTCAGGGTGAAAAGAAGACAAGGATTAAATATAAAAAAGTCTAATATTTAAAAGCAGCTCAGTGGTTTTGTCTTTCTGAACCTCCGCACAGAGCATAATCATTTATATTCATTGTGGAAATTTCCCCAATGAGGTCATAAAAGTAATAAAAAAGTGGAAATTTCCACTTTTTTATTACTTTTATGCCCTGCTGAAAGTTTTTATGTAAAATAATTAATCCAAAGTTAGTAGATCTCACAATAATTACTCATCTGATGCAGATAGTAGCAAAGGAAAATGATCTATTTTGAACAGCAGCAGCTTTATTACTCTGAAACGGAAAGCAATCAAATGTTTTTATAACTTACCAGTCAGACTCCACCAGCAAAACCAGAACAAAACAAACATGTGAGACATTTCAGTTGTTCAGTGTCTGATCAAATAACAATTCACTAAAAACACTCATCCTATAAGTGAATCCACCCACGATTGAGTTTGACCCTCCTAGTTCAGATGCTGTATTTGCATATGATTTTATGTTATAGTTCTTCTGGCCCTTATTAAGACTGTTTTTAATTTCATTTAAACTGTTTTTAATAGATACAATTTGTCTCATTTTTATTAGTTGCACATGCATACTTTTTGAAAGATAGTTCTCAGAGTGTTAAATGGCTAAATATAGAAGAATAATGTTGAGTATTAGATGAACTACATTTCATAGAAAAAAATAGCCTGACCTTTGTGATTTCAAAAAGGGTTGCATATATTTATTACATTTTCAATTGTTGTGTGTGGGACTAATGGAACTAACGATAAAACCGTCTCTCATCTCACAGTACCAGGTTCATGTTCTGAGTCAAACTGAAAACTGCTGCGGTTGGCTTTCGCACATGTGGTTTGATCTGTTGGTGGACAAACATCTTGAAGATGAGAGTGTTTATTCACTGCATGTGTGTTTAGTTTGTAGGTGAAGAGGTTTATTTTTCCTGTCCTGCTGTTATGAGATTTTTAAGACCGTTTAATCTAAAAATTACATGATCAGAAGCTTTTTCTCACAGAGATGGAAAGAAACAATAGCAACAAACTGATCGTAAGAATGTCTTAGGATTTAGAAGTTGTTTGATTTAGAAGTTGTTTTTAATTTCAAAGGTTGTATATGGTTGTCTTAATAAAGGTAAAACGCTTCCCTTTGTGTGCACACGGTCTTCAATTCTATTAGTCAAAAATATTTGCCCCCACCCACATTGTATTGTAAAATAATTGAATACTAGCTGTATAATGAGGTGTTGTTAGGTAACTCATTTGTTGTAAGTACAGGAAGGTGTGAAACTTCCACCCACTAAGAAAAAACAACCTTTCATTCCACTGACTTTTTACTGTTTTATGTTACAGCTAGAAGACATCATCTAATGGTTTTAGTAGGTTTCCAGTGCAGTGACTTATACATCAGGTTTGGTCAAAAACAAACTGTAAATATGAAAATAATAATAATACTAATAATGAATTAGTAACATTAGGGGCATATAGTGGAAAAACAAATGAATCTTCCAGCTTTTAAAATGGCTAATATTCATGAGGAATGTCTAAGTAAGGGTCTGAAAGTATTGTATGCTGTAATTATGTGAATGTACATGTACAGTATCAGGAAGTTGTTTGTATGATGTTCATTAGGCTGTTCAAGATCATCCATGAGAAATGCAGTCATCTTACACGGGGGTTTTCAACCTGTGGGGCGGGGGGCGCCAGCACCTGTCAAGGGGGGCGCGAGCATCAATTAATTCAGAGTCATTGCCTTGAAGATTTATGAATACGAGCTTTCAAATCTTTAGCCATCCGCTAGGGGGCAATCTGACTCCTGCTGTTAGGCGACAGTGAGAATGGTGTAAAATGATTTACGGTTAGTCATGTCAGAAATCCAACCACGGATTGGCATGTTGTTATCTCAGAAACCGGCTCAGCCATCACATTGAATCAGGTAAACTGGTTATATATTTATGTTTCAGTATAATTACGCACGCTATACCAGGCAGGGGTGGTTCTAAACCCTTTTAGGTGGGTTTCAGCCCCCCAAAACTATCCTAACGATCAGGCCAGTGCTGCTTCCTCAAGAAAGTTTTTAATTCTCACGTGTTTTAAGTCTTGTCAATTTAAACAAAGTAATTTTAAGCCCAAGACATCTCAACGCGGTAACGTAGGCTAACGTTACTCACGCGCTGTGACAGAGCGTTTCAGCGCGCCTGCGCGCACAAACAGATAGCCTTCACATATCGCGTCTTTTGCGCGCTCAAGTTCGTTATTTCAAATGTAGACGCGCGGTATGCGCGCTCATAATGGAAGCGACGCGCTCGTTTTTTCCAGGCGCGTCCGCGCCGCATCGAGATAAAAACATCTCAACTTTTCAGAACGCCGCAAGCGCACAGCAGGTCATGTGACAAGAACCAACCAATCAGCTTCATCCTTTCACGTAACAACATTGAAAGCTCAGCCAAGATGAAGGAACAGCTGATCATAGCTGTACGTGGATAGTCATTTTTAAATAAATATAGTAGCAGAGCTACTGCAATCGATTTTTAGTGCTGTAAATCCATTTTATTCTTTGCTGAAACTTCCACGTCTGCAAGGAGAGCGCAGGTCATGGTTGCTTAGCAATGGCAGACGCCAGGGGAGCGCAAGCTACAGAGCGCTTTGGAAAGAAGGAGAAAGCGACGCGTCTAGCGTTTTCCACGCGTTTTTAGGCGCGACATGTGAACAGCTCCAGACAGCAGGTGAATACCAGCGGCTGTCCTGAGGAGTATCCTCGTAAGCACAGTCGGTTGTTTCAAGTGAACGTAAACAGTACATTACTCACTGTTAAATATGTAGAACAGTAGAAGAGTATAATATTGTGTGAAATTTATACCGGTAATAGTCATCTATCTAAATTTAATACTAAATAAATGTATGGCTTTTAAAATGGTTTTATAATCATTCAGTTGTTGTGAGATGCAAAAACAAACAAAAAAAAAGCTTAAAACTGCACTGTCTCACATTGCTAGTCTTACTGTGGTGTGTCTGCAGAGACTGCGGTGTTTGACATTAACAGATAAGCTTAGTCAAACTAAAACTGGCTTTGGTCTGATTTCTACAGAAAAAAAAATGGTTTAAACTCTCGGTGGACAAATAGTTTGTAGATGAGAGTGGCCATTTGTTTAATGTGTTTGTTTCTTAGCTGGAGGGCTTCTTCCTGTCCTGCTGATTGTTATATAATCCTTACAGTCTGACTTCCTGTCTATATAAAACTGTTTTGCCATGAAAGTACTGAATCAATCAATCATTCAAAACTGATGTATGAAGCAGAGTCACACGTCAGAGGTGTTTTAAACTTGTAACAGGGTTATAGTTGTAACTGGGTCAGATTTGGTTTGTGGTCTGCGTAGTCTTTGCCACAGATGTCATGACCACATCTGAACATCTGAGTTCATGGAGATATGCCTTCGGATTACAAGTCTGACTCTCTAACCCAGGGATCCTCAAATCTGGCTTGGAAGATCCACTTTCCTGCAGAGTTTAGCCCTAACCCAAATCAAACACACCTGAGCATGCTAATCAATGTCTTCAGGATCATTAGAAAATCACAGGTAGGTGAGTTTGATCAGGGTTGCAGCTAAATGCCTGCTCTAACAATTAGGCCATATATATACAGGTGCTGGTCATATAATTAGAATATCATCAAAAAGTTGATTTATTTCACAAATTCCATTCAAAAAGTGAAACTTGTATAATGTATACATTCATTCCACACAGACTGATATATTTCAAGTGTTTATTTCTTTTAATTTTGATGATTATAAGTGACAACTAATGAAAACCCCAAATACAATTCAGTATCTCAGAAAATTAGAATATTGTGAAAAGGTTCAATATTGAAGACACCTGGTGCCACACTCTAAACAGCTAATTAACTCAAAACACCTGCAAAGGCCTTTAAATGGTCTCTCAGTCTAGTTCTGTAGGCTACACAATCATGGGGAAGACTGCTGACTTGACAGTTGTCCAAAAGATGACCATTGACACCTTGCACAAGGAGGGCAAGACAAAAGGTCATTGCAAAAGAGGCTGGCTGTTCACAGAGCTCTGTGTCCAAGCACATTAATAGAGAGGCGAAGGGAAGGAAAAGATGTGGTAGAAAAAAGTGTACAAGCAATAGGGATAACTGCACCCTGGAGAGGATTGTGAAACAAAACCCATTCAAAAATGTGGGGGAGATTCACAAAGAGTGGACTGCAGCTGGAGTCAGTGCTTCAAGAACCACTACGCACAGACGTATGCAAGACATGGGTTTCAGGGTCCATGTCAAGCCACTCTTGAACAACAGACAGCGTCAGAAGCGTCTCGTCTGGGCTAAAGACAAAAAGGACTGGACTGCTGCTGAGTGGTCCAAAGTAATGTTCTCTGATGAAAGTAAATTTTGCATTTCCTTTGGAAATCAGGGTCCCAGAGTCTGGAGGAAGCGAGGAGAGGCCCAGAATCCACGTTGCTTGAGGTCCAGTGTAAAGTTTCCACAGTCAGTGATGGTTTGGGGTGCCATGTCATCTGCTGGTGTTGGTCCACTGTGTTTTCTGAGGTCCAAGGTCAACACAGCCGTATACCAGGAAGTTTTAGAGCACTTCATGCTTCCTGCTGCTGACCAACTTTATGGAGATGCAGATTTCATTTTCCAACAGGACTTGGCACCTGCACACAGTGCCAAAGCTACCAGTACCTGGTTTAAGGACCATGGTATCCCTGTTCTTAATTGGCCAGCAAACTCACCTGACCTTAACCCCATAGAAAATCTATGGGGTATTGTGAAGAGGAAGATGCGATATGCCAGACCCAACAATGCAGAAGAGCTGAAGGCCACTATCAGAGCAACCTGGGCTCTCATAACACCTGAGCAGTGCCACAGACTGATCGACTCCATGCCACGCCGCATTGCTGCAGTAATTCAGGCAAAAGGAGCCCCAACTAAGTATTGAGTGCTGTACATGCTCATACGTTTCATGTTCATACTTTTCAGTTGGCCAAGATTTCTAAAAATCCTTTCTTTGTATTGGTCTTAAGTAATATTCTAATTTTCTGAGATACTGAATTTGGGGTTTTCATTAGTTGTCAGTTATAATCATCAAAATGAAAAGAAATAAACACTTGAAATATATCAGTCTGTGTGGAATGAATGTATACATTATCCAAGTTTCACTTTTTGAATGGAATTAGTGAAATAAATCAACTTTTTGATGATATTCTAATTATATGACCAGCACCTGTGTGTGTATATATATATATACAGTATATGCTGTCAAACCAAGCAGCAACCTCCCTGTCTCTGTCTTGAAAACAACACGCAAGTGACTTAAACTGCAATTCATCGACTGGCCGCGAGAGGTTGGCTCCAAAAGGGAGTCAATCCCATAGACTCTCCATGTTAAAATGCACAAATTTACTTTTTTTTTTTTTTTATAACTCATCCGTTTAAATTATATTAAGCCTTAAAGTTCTGCATAATTAAGGGAATGGCCACTTGAGTGACAGGTGGATTGCCTCTGCTGTCACCACTGTTGCGTCAAACCAAAAAATATTCAGACACCAGATATCATTTTATATATATATATCTATATATATTATTTTTTTTTACGAGTGGGTGCAGGACACTATAGTTCATTTATACAAGTGAGGATAGGAAAATAAAGTAAACTGTGACATATACCCAAAAATTCTTCATACAGTGGACTACCAGTTAAATTGATAAAACAATTTGGGACCAAATTTGATTTGACACCATGTTTTGTTACATTTTCTATCAAAGTTATCTGACATTATCAAGATGAATTTGTTCTGACACAGTTTAACTCTTGAGTTCTTGTCATACCATTTTTTCTAGCAAATAAACTGATAATGTGAGAAATGTTGAAGGTGTCTGAATAAATTTTGGTTTGGCTGTAATTAATTTGTGTTTAAATTGTTGTCATATTTCATTACCATTTTCTAAACAACTATAGCAAATAAACTGTGATAATGTGAGAAATGTTGAAGGTGTCTGAATAAATTTTGGTTTGGCTGTAATTAATTTGTGTTTAAATTGTTGTCATATTTCATTACCATTTTCTAAACAACTATAGCAAATAAACTGTGATAATGTGAGAAATGTTGAAGGTGTCTGAATAAATTTAGGTTTATTGCACAAAAATGCTTCAGGTGTGTTTGATTAGGGTTAGATTCACTGTTTGGATTGGAAACATGGATGCTGAGGACATCTACTGGTAAAGTCGTGTAAATACAAAAACAAAAAAAACTGAAACTGACTCATTCGGAAGTATGAATGAAAAATAAAAACAGCTTTATATTTGAAATGTCCTTTATTCAGGAAGGGAATCCTTTGTAAGAGGATCAAATATTCAAGAATGCCTGATGTAATTCTATCTATTATTCTATAGTAATGCAGTTTGGCCATTCTAATGTTTAACTATTCCATTATTATTGTATTGGAACAATCAAGTCCAGCTTCTAATATATTTATTGCTGTTCAACATTGATATAAAACTATATTACTACCATTTGCCAAAATGTAACCACTTGTTTCAGTCCACAAACCACAGCCGCTATAATGTGGGCATCAGATAGATAGGCATAAAGAAAACATTAATCCAGATGTTTTGTCAGATGTGATCACCCTGAAACTGTTGAGCAAGTTCTAATAAAGTGTAAATTATATGACAATGAATGACTACAACTTAAAGAGGCTCTTAAAAGAATTATTCAGTTAATCCGCTTTCACTGAAAAATTCGTTAAACACAGCTGCAAGAGTGTTCAACATAATTCTGTTTAAATATTTTAAAAATACAGAGTTAATAAACAGGATTTAAGACTGACTGAATATACTGTGCATTTTTTTCTTTTTTTCTCTCTTCCTTTAAAGTCAATGCACTCCATCCCAGTAGGTGGCGGAATATACACCTAAAGCTGGTTTACAACCTCCATCAAAACATCAAAGAAGAAGAAACTACGCGCGAAATTTGAACGCCTGAATCCGATTTTTCAAATTTATCATTATTTTGTAGAACAAAATAAAAAAAATGAAGCTTGCGGTTTTCTTGTTTGTACTCGCACATGGTAAGACATTTTATGTTTTATTCTCTGTTCTTGTCAGCTAAAAACGAAGCGTTTATCCAAAGCGACAGTTTCTATTCACTCTGAGGGGTGTTGCATTATACAGTCAGTACATTAAATCTATTAAAAACTAAATCATTACATAAATGTTGAAATCTATTAAATCGTTATATAAACTGATGAGAGTATAATGTAATTTGAGTCGCTTTGAATAAAAACTTCTGCCAAATAGATGAACATAAAACCAAAAGTTACTATGTTTTCAAAATAAAACCAATATTTTGTAATTAATAGCACCAAGTGTTTTCATGGAATATAGTTATTTATAATATTCGTAATGAGAAATGTTTATTGTGAACTTGTAAAAAAAATAATATATATATATATAGGCTACTGATGCTCAAATACGTTCATGATATTGATATTAAGTTGTTCAAGATCTTCCCTGAGACTCGTGTGTTTGCAAGATGACTTAACGTGTAGGCTAAATCAATTATGAACGTATGATGTTGGTTTTCATGTATTAATTTAATAAATGCCGCCATGTCACTAACTTACTTGATTTATTAACTGTGACATCCCTATTTCATTACACTTTCCTGCTGAATAATTGTGTTTGGTTTATAATTTCTCATTTCTTCTCCAGGTGTTTTCAGTGTTAGCACTGATGGACTGTCAGCATTTGTGATGGAGGGAGATTCAGTCACTCTACACACTAATGTTAAAACAAAGCAACAAGAAGATATAAAATGGTATTTTAATGACACTAGAATAGCTCAAATCACTGGAGATCTCATTTATATCTGTACAGATGTTCAGTGTAATGAAGGTACTGAGAGATTCAGAGACAGACTGAAGCTGGATCATCAGACTGGATCTCTGACCATCACAAACATCAGAACCACAGACTCTGGAGTTTATGACTTAAAGATCATCAGCATCAGAAACAGCAGTGAAAAGACTTTCAGTGTTACTGTTCATGGTGAGTCATTTAATACATTTATCCATTTAAAAGATGACATATTTAATGATGAAATTTCAGTTTGATTTAAAACTTTTTTTTTCTCCTATCATCTGTTTTTATGAGGTGTTTGTTTGAATGAGAATTTGATGTAAAATAACTTTATAAAATGTGCACAAAACCAAGATACATGTTGCTTTTTAAAGAGAATGAATATCCATAAATATTCTTCCAGTCAGCTGTTGGATTGTGTTTCAGATGTTCCTGTTGCTGAACGAGATGAAATGAAGAGAAAGTCAGTGAAGGAAGGAGAATCTGTCTCTTTAGATCCTGGTGTAATGAAAAACCCAAATGATTTGATGATGTGGCATTTTAATGACCTCTGCATCGCTGAAATCAGTGAAGAACCCAGAAAGATCTGTACAGATGTTCAGTGTGAAGATGGCGACGAGCGATTCAGAGACAGACTGAAGCTGGATCAACACACTGGATCTCTGACCATCATGAACATCAGAACCACAGACTCTGGAGATTATGAGCTAAAGATCATCATCAGCAGTTTCAGCATAATTAGGAGCTTCAGTGTTACCGTCACTGGTGCGTGTCATTTAGTTTAGTTCCCTCAAGCAATTTTTAAATAGTTCAACTTTTTTTCTTTTTTTTTTTTTCTGTGGATTTATTTATATATTTTTTTCATTGTGTTTGTAAAAGTGAGGTTTGACCGTATCAAATGGAGTGGAACATTTCTGGAATTCTTTGAAAAATGTCTGAAAGTTTCCAAAATTGAATTAATGTTTCTGAAATTAACTGGAAAATTTCCACCTGTTTGCAACAACCCTAATATATATATATATATATAATATATATATAATATATATATATATGAGAGAGAGAATTGAGATCATCACCTTCATGTCAAGTGACACAACCAAGACATGCTCTTCACAAGACTAATGTTAACATTAAAATTAGTCTGTTTTTCTGACAGCTGATGATGTGATGCCGTTTTAGCTGCTGTTCTTCAAAACCCACCAGATCCCATCATTTATGACACTGGTCTCAAACTCAATTCCTGGAGGGCCACAGCTCTGCACAGTTTAGCTCCAACTTTAATCAAACACAGCTGATCAAGGTCTTCAGGATCAATAAACTTCCAAGCAGGTGTGATTTTGGAGGTAATCTCTGCAGAGCTGTGGTGCTCCAGGAATTGCATTTGAGACCACTGGTTTATGAGTTAAATCATTATCAGCTGATGACTAAAGCAGGAAAAGTGTAAATACTTGAAAAACACATTGGTAAAAATAATTGCTCTTTAGTAATAATGACTTTCTCTTTAACTGTTCTAGATTCAGGTCTGTCTTTGGCTGCTGTAGCAGGAGTATGTGCTGCTGCTGGTGGTGTCCTGCTGCTGGTGGCTATAGCTCTTTATTTACTGAACCGTCCAGTAATAAGGAAAGGTGAGTATTCAATTTTGCGCTGGGAAGTCTGATTCTTTTCCGCGAACTAGTTCTTTGAGACTCTGTTTCCATAACCTGGTGTAAAAAAAAAAAAAAAAAGATCACAAGTTTGTATATGTCAATATGTACCAATCACGTTTTTTTTTGCACCCCATATTTGGGTCATTTAATATCCATTCCATCATGATCCAATACATATATTTTCTTAGTGTTAGGTGCACATTTAAAGTACATTTTAGCTTAATGAATCCGATGTATACAGGGCAATGCATATATAAGGCAAAAAGTAACAAAAGTTAATGTAATCTGATTATGAGCATTATAAAATGTAATCTACTCTAACTACAAGTACTTGCTTTTTGGAATCTGATGATGTAATACAGATTACATGTAATCAGTTACTACCCAGCTCTGATTACACATACAGCTGGATTAACAAGATGTAAATTGTGTGTAAATATTTTTAAAGATTACTCTAATTAACCAAAGTAATGTATGTTTAACTGAGTTTGTTATTGTTGTTTAAACAGACATCAGGATGCAGCACAATGATCGGGTGAGATACTATGAGCACTGAGTCTTTGTCTGCCAAAAAAATAAATAAAAAAATTAAATTAGATCTGCAAGTTGGCATCACGTTTGTGTTTTATGTGGTTTGACTCAGAAATCATTATATTGAAACACCAATAATAACTGACATGAGGAGAGCACTATACTTGCTGTTTTACGTTATAATAAACAATGATGTGGATTCATTTTATATTATATAATTACAATAGTTTATTTAATTATATTATTATCAGAAGTGTATTTAATATTTTGCTATTTTATTTTTAAAAAGTGCAAGGATGCCAATATTACACTTCCTGTTTTTGTGAAGGTGAAATGTTTGTCCTTTTCATTTTTTTTTAACCTACTGTGAATCTGTTTTCTTACAGGCGAATGGTGTTAATGATTTGTCACCTAATCAGAGTGACATTCCACTGATGCTCTAGAGACGAGCACTACCAATGACTTGTCCCCTAATCACATTGAGATTGAGTCTGCGGAGGCCAGTGAGATTTAACATTATTAATTATTTTGCTTTCATGGGAAGTGAAGAGAGGATGGGAAACGAGAGAGATTTGTCATTTCCAATTCTCTCTTCATCGTAAGACAATCTCTTGCTCAGAAAAGTGTCATCATACCAAGATTTTAGGAGTCGGTACCAATACCAAGTGAAAATTTTCATGTAAAGTGAAAAAACTAGTTTCTAGAACTGCAATGTAAGATTTATGAATGCACCTAACATAGCTGTACATACTGAATTGTCTATATTGCATATTGTCCATTTTGTATATTTGTACATTATTTTTTATTATCTGTGTCCTGTCCTGTCGCTGTCATTCTGTCGCACTGTGGAGCTACTGTCGCTAAAACAAATTCCTCGTATGTGCAAACATACCTGGCAATAAAGCTCATTCTGATTCTGATGTTTCGTTTGGGGACATTCACTTATAAGCATGTGAACAGTCAGTGCTAGCAGCTATATGTCACCCAGATGGGTGCACAGCTGCAACAGAAAAGAGCATGTACACAAATGTGCTCTTTTCCAAGACCACTGTAAGTCAAACAATAGGTATTCAGGCTTAGTCTGTACTACTGATGCTGTAAGTATTGTTTAATTTATATTGATGTTAATTGAAAAAACTGATATTATGTTGTTTTAATGTACCGAGCATTTTTTTTTTATCTTAATGGCAGCCAACTGGATAAGATCAACCATCTTTATACTAGAACACCAAGCCAGAGTTAACCAGCTTGAAAAATAATTTACTTCATAGTAGTTGAAAAATTTCACACTGTAAAAATGGTATGAGCTATCTACTTAGAAAAATCTTGTGAACAATGATAACAACAGAAACTTCAACATAACAGAAACTATTTCAAATATCAAACATAACTGAACATTAAACATTAACAGATGTTTCCCTTTACTCAAAACGCATAAAGTATTACTTAATTTCAAAATTTACTCTCCATATCCAGCCATATACAAAGCATGCAGGGAACTAACAATCGCCGCTAAAATTAAACTGGAAAATTGAGCTAATTCTCTTAAAATTAGGTAGCCGCCTTTCCTTATCTTATCTTCAATTCAAGCCTCAAAACTGCTTACATTTCCTTAAAAAAAAAAAAAATGAGGAAAACTTGATGATATGGCCAAAATTTATATCACTGTATATTTCTTAATTTTGGTCGATACGATATAATTCCGATATCGATATGAACACTATTAAAAAAACTGCCAAGAACGCCCAGAACAGATGTCTGTACCTACAAACTCATGAAAAATATTTTTGCCAAGTCTATGAAACCTCCTATAAAACTATATAATATTTTAGAAAAAATGGTGCACATAAATTAATATACACCTTTTATTTGTATTTAGCCTTCATACAAACAAGAAATCTGAAATCACTGTCAAATAAACATCTCAGACTCGCCTTATTAATATCTTTAACTTCAAACTATAGGCTAACATACACTATCAATCAAAAGTTTTTGGACAGTAAGATATTTAATGTTTTTTTTTTTTCTTCTGTGCTCACCAAGCCTGCATTTATTTGATCCAAAATACACCACCAGTAACATTTTTAAATATTTTTTACTATTTAAAGGGGTCATATGATGCTATTTTAAAAATCATTATTTTGTGTATTTGGTGTAACAGAATATGTTGACATGCTTTAATGTTCAAAAATGTTCTCTATGCCCCGCCTATCTCACATGTGTTGTAAGGTCCACACATTTGGCCCAAAGTAGGTATCCAGTGGTGGCTGAAGGTTTCCTGCGTGTTTGGTCTTTTCAATGCGCAAAGTTCTTTAATTGAAGTTAAATTCTAATCTGACTCCATTTTATTATTTAATCTGAGTTCATTTTATTATGACCTCGTATTTAGGTTGAAATGCAAATTGGTTGTTTATCTATTTCTAATTAGTATTCTTCTGATATTTGATTATTCTAGTTAACTCTTGACTTTATATTTACTCATTCATTCGGGTGCTCATGTCGCTAACAAGGATACAACGTAATCTACTACTAAAGCACCGTCGTTCGGATGAGACGTTAAACCGAGGTCCTGACTCTCTGTGGTCATTAAAAATCCCAGGATGTCTTTCGAAGAGAGTAGAGGTGTGACCTCGGCATCCTGGCCAAATTGCCCCATTGGCCTCTGACCATAATGGCCTCCTAATCATCCCTATACACTGATTGGCTTCATCACTCTGTCTCCTCTCCACCAATAAGCTGGTGAGTGGTCTGGCGCACTATGGCTGCCGTCACATCATCCAGGTGGATGCTGCACACTGGTGGTGGACGAGGAGACACCCCCCCCTCCCCCCCTCACAATGTAGAGCACTTTGAGTGCTTAGAAAAGCGCTATATAAATGTAATGAATTATTATTATTACTAGAGTCTATAATTACAGAGTAAAAACATCGAATTCTCAAAGATAAATCTACGAGTAAAAGATGCATACCTGACTATAGAAATACATAGTGTGAAGTATAGAGACACACCACACTACAGCTTCTGGCTACAGAATCGCCCCGATCTTTTTGCAACATTTCCTTAAGTACTTCAGACCAAGACCAACATCCCCCATGATCCATGATGGAGACAGGAGCTAACAATTGGCATTTGCATTGACCGAGTTAACACCTTTTGGGACAAAAGGTAATTTTGCATGAAAACCACTGGGAACTGACCCGCCCTCTACAGTGTGCAAAATATCTCTGAACTCTTAGGATCTGTATTACCTTTTAGTTTACTTCTTATAAGAATGAGTCGCGTGACAGACACAGTGATGATGCAGTACACAAGCTGCGGTTAAGACAGCTGACATGCTGATTTCTCTGACAGGCTGTCCACTCCGCTGTGATGTGACCCTGTTCCCCTCACACACACACACAAACACAAACAAACAAACGACGTGTTACTCTACTACGCTGTGCAAAACTGCATTTGAACAGTCAATAGCAAATACATTTTTTTTTTTTAGAAATAGCCTTTGTTCACAGCCAGCCTAGTGTATTCTAGTAGTATTCGAATTTGTTGAGATAGTGAATTGGTGGGTTTTTGTTAAATGTGAGCCTAAATCATGACAATTAAAAGAACCAAAGACTTAAACTACTTCAGTCTGTGTGCATTGAATTTATTTAATACACGAGTTTCACAATTTGAGTTGAATTACTGAAATAAATGAACTTTTCCACGACATTCTAATTTATTGAGATGCACCTGTAGATTGAAACAAATATGCTTCAGCCAAGATAAAGAGAATGAAAAGTGCTCTGAGTTGCTGCAGGAAAGAAAAAAATTAAATTAAATTTGAGCAACAACAAACATGTTGCAGGAGACGGCTTATTGAACATGCAAACTGAATCTCTGCCAGTATAGGAGGCACTTTGAGAGCGATAGAACTAGCGGTTTCCTATGGAGTAAAACAATTTGAATTTGAATTGTGTAAATTTGAATTATTGACAAGTGTTATTTAACAAAACTGAATATTATATGGGATTTAAAATAGTTTTGAATTTGATTTTGAATTTGAATTTTTTTTTACTTGAATATTGAACATTTGAAATTTAACAATTGTTTTTTTAATTTTTAATGTGGATTCCGATCACGGAATGAATAAGACTAACAAAATGACGCTACCTTCTAGACTACACGAGAGGTCACACCTACAAAGACAGTGAATGCTGATTATAACAGGCTTCTACACTAATTTTCCAACAGCAAACTTTTCCTTTTCATAGTCAAGCTCTTTACAACGGCCGCTTTATCACTTCAAGCTGTTGCGGCGCGGCACAGTCGTGTCCCGTATAACTTAGACACTGTGGCATGCTAATCACTTTTACACCAAATATACTTTAAAACAAACACCAAAGACCACTTAGACATATGTTTCACTTGCTGGGAATGCTAACATAATATATAAATATAAACCATAAATGCTTAAAAATCACTTACCTCTGGGCGATTCATGATCGGGCAGAAGAATGGCGACCTCCTGAGCCGCACACTCGCGCCAGAAAACTGCAGCTCTGTAATTGGCCAAAATGCTTCGTTCGACTTTTCGGAGATCATCTACTCTTCCCTGTGGATGACCTCTGACCTACTTTCTGTACGAACTGAATTTCTGCGTTTTGAATTTTAGAAAATTGATTTTGATGTTCCGAATTTCTTCTTCATCTTGAAAACGTGAGGCTGTATTTTTTTTAAAAACCTGGATATTTGCAGTTTAAGAATTCAGAGCAAAAAATATGTTGTTTGAAAATGCATGCCTATAAAACTCTGCCTTAAAAAACAATTGTGTTAAATCTCAAATGTTCAATATTCAAGTAAAAAAAAAAATCAAAATCAAATTTAAATTTGATTACTATTTCAAAACTATTTTAAATCACATATAATATTCAGTTTTGTTAAATAACACTTGTCAATAATTCAAATTTACACAATTCAAATTCAAATTGTTTTGTCATAATATTAGCTCCATAGTTTCCCCGGTAATGGCTGTACACAAAGCAGCTCCACTCATGAACGCTACTTTATCAGATAAAATGAAATGCCATCAAAACATTTCTGAAGAGGAGTCGGTTCTCTTCAGAGATGCATTCATATAAAACACCTGCACCTCATTTTGATTTTGAAATGTGCAGTGCTCATGTTTATTCAATGAAGTCAACTGCCACAAATAAATCAATGTATGGGAAACACTGGTAATGTATATCGAAAATGTTTAAAAATCAGATCACCATTACTGAAAAAAATATATCGCGATACATATTGATATTGAATTATTGTCCAGCCCTTTGTTTTTTATTAGTATTATACAACATTGAACCACAATTGATTTAATAAAATACACACATTATTTGTAATTATCACCTTAACTTTTTAAATGAAAATTACAAGACCCAGGTTTTACAGTGCACTGAGAGTGTTTATGTTCCATGCCTTTATGCAAATAATGTGGGTTGTGTTTGAATGATGAAATAGCATATGAAACACCGGGGCCGGTTTCACAGACAGGGCTTAGACTAAGCCAGGATTAGGCCATAGTTCAATTAGGACATTTAAGTCATTTTTATAAACATGCTTAGAAAAAAAAAAAAACATTACTGGTGTGCATCTTGAGACAAAACAAAGGCACTGCTACATTTTAAAGTACAAATACCACATTAAAACTACGTTACTGTGGTGAAACCATGGTAATTGTTGTGTTACTGTGCTAACTACAAATAGAAACATTACACAGTAAAAACACAGTTACTGTTATGTTAAGTGTTGTGTACTGTGCTTTAACTACAAAGAGTACACAAACACAGTAAATATAGTAAAATCATGGTTAGTGTTGTGGTTACTGTGCTTTACAAATAGTGTGCAGTAAAAACACTGTTACATTTACATAGCAGATGCTTTTATCCAAAGCTACTGTGGTAAAACCATGGTAAATACCACAGTAAAATGACAGTTACTATGGTAAAAAGTGTTGTGGCCTCTGGGCATTTACTAACATGATCGAGCTACAGTACTGTGATACAATTACATTCGTTCAGTGGCATTCACAACTGATTTGTAAAGAAAACGTCAAACTGCACTTGCTTTAATTGCAGACAATCAGAACGGTACCATAAAAAACAAACCATAAAATAAAATAATTAACACACCTGGATAACCTACGGTGAATTGTTGGGTCACTCCTCCTTTTTTAATTAGTAACGATGGTAACGACAGTCAAAGGACATTTGATGACGAGGCTGCTAGAGGGCGCTTGATTTCAAAACGTCATAATGTCGTAATATGCTGCTTGCACAAACGACCTATGGGGTCGTTTTTCGGAGGAGGACAGTCTGTGCACTTGGATGTGTGAATGAGATGTATGTACAGTCAAACCAAAAATTATTCAGACACCAAATATATTTTTTTTATTTTTTTTTACTAGTGGGTGCAGGACACTATAGTTCATGTAAGTGAGCATAGCAAAATAAAGTAAACTGTGACATATACCCAACAATTCTTCATACAGTGGACTACCAGTTAAATTGATTAAAAAATTGGGACCAAATTTGATTTGATACTTTGACCTCACCATGTTTTGTTACATAACCTTTCTTTCAAAGTTATCTGACATTATCAAGATGAATTTGTTCTGAAAGTTTAACTCTTGAGTTCTTGTACCATACCATTTTCTAGACTATAACGAATAAACTGTGATAATGTGAGAAATGTTGAAGGTGTCTGAATAAATTTTGGTTTCTTGCACAAAAATGCAGTTAAGCACACACACAAAAAAACAAGAACACTATTTTCTTAACATGAAAAGGATGTTAAATCATAACAGCCAGAATCTATGAGTTTGTTAAAAAAATATCTTTGAGTGTGTTATCAGAAATAACTGAACTAATGTAACATTGAATAATTTAATGAGTGTCTTTATAAATTACACAATGGTCAACTCCTGCAAAAACACATTGTAAATATAACATTAAAAACTCAAGAGAGAATACTGTAAATCTATACACTCCACAACACAAAAAGGTATTTGTGAGCATGTAAGAAGACCATTTTAAGTGCTGGTCCTTGCAGATACATATCCTTGATTTTTTTTTAAAGTTTTTTTTATTTATTTATTGTTTTTCTCCACAAGAGGGTGGATTTTCTTTTTTTATCTGCTGAGGTACTGGTGAGCTGCCCCAAAGTGGTAAGCTGATATGAATTAATTCAGATGATTCCATTTTATTTTTCTGTTGAGCTGTTTTGAGTGTGTCCCCCTAACTAATTTTCTCACTTTTGAAGCTTCTTTTTCAACACTGAATTTGTTGAATCTGGAAACCATTCAAACATGCTATGTAAAACCTTAATGTGTGTTGTATTTTATATGGGAATATTCTCTGTAAAACAACTTTGCTATGTAATAAATGCTATGTAAATAAATTTGAGCACTTCTCTTCAGGTTTATACATTGACTAATAAATAGTATATATATATATATATATATATATATATATATATTATAAATACAGTTATAATATAAATGCAAATTATTCATTTCTGGAAACAACATATACATTATTGCCTGCTCTTATAAATACAGCTTTATATTTGAAATTTATTTTATTCAAGGGAATCCTTTGTAAGGGGATTAAAATATTTTAAAGAGGTCATATGATGCGATTTTAAGTTTTCCTTTCTCTTTGGAGTGTTACGAGCTGTTGGTGCATAGATGAGATCCCTTAAGTTGCAAAGACTAAAGTCTCAAACCCAAAGAGAAATTCTTTATAAAAGTTAAGACTCGTCCACGCCCCCACATGTCTACGTCACGATGTGGAAATATTTGCGTAATGCCGCCCAAATGTTCACGCAAAGAAAGAAGGCATGGTTTCAGTAACCACAGTAGTGTTGATGCAGCCATGTCAGGGAGATGCTGTGTGTTTCTATGTGAAAGCAAAAGCTCTTTATTTGGTCTTCTGAAAGTAGATGCAATAAGGAATCACTGGTTAAGATTAGTTTACAACAGAACAGCACAACCCAAATGTTCGAATTTGTGCAACACATTTTATGGACGACAGTTTCGTGAACCTAGTAGAGTACAAGGCTGGCTGTGCACGAAGGCTATTTCTAAAAAAAAAAAAAAAAAAAAGGGTAAATTTTGGGTAAAGGGTAAAATACTTTGCTATGACAATCTGGCGCTTCTGAATCAGCGACTGTAAGTATGTTTTGTTATTAGGTCAAGTATTTGCTATTGACTGTTCAAATGCGGAGTTTTGCGTGTGTGTGTGAGGGGAACAGGGTCACATCACAGCGGAGTGTACAGCCCGTCAGAAATTGTCTTAACTGCAGCTTGTGTACTGCAAATACATATAAGCATCGTCACTGTGTCTGTCACACGACTCTGTTCCCCTCTCGTGCCTGAACTGATGGTAAAACTAACTTGAAAGCTGAAGCTTACGTTTATGGTAAGGGGCGTTATATTTCCAACGCGTGCTTGTGGTGTTCGACCAATCACAATGCATTGTGTCAGTTGGCCAATCAGAGCAGACTGCACTTGTTGGAAGGAGGGGCTTTGTAGAAAACGATGCATTTGAGAGAGGCAGGGCACAGAGGAACTACAATAATACAGTATTTGAAAAATAATGTTTTTTGAACATTAAAGCATGTCAACATATTCTGTTACACCAAATATACAAAATAATAATCTTTAAAATAGCATCATATGACCCCTTTAAAATGCCTGATGTAAACCATGTGTTTCTATCTATTATTTCTATAGTGATGCAGTTTGGCCATTCAAATGTTTAACTATTCCATCATTATTGTATGGAAACAATCAAGTCCAGCTTCTAATATGCCTAATAAAAAGTTGGCTGTTCAATCAGCTTTTATTGGTCATTTGTATTCAACAGTGATATAAAACTCCTGAGACCCAGCTATGGAGTTTTTGTCTCTGTAGTGGACATTCTATTTTAGTGAATTTCTCTGAGACCTCACATGTCACAGTTGTAAGTCTGGATGTCCTGTACAGAGCACATTCAGGGCTTTATAGAGATACTAAATGTTTGGTAGTTTCACCATGACCACACCCTCTCCTAGGTCTTTAAAGATGGCTAAATTTAATTTAGTGAAAAAATTTACATCCTTATGGAAATATGATTATATTTTGTAATTGTCATTTAAATCTGAATAATTTTCAAAATGTTTGTCATAAAGCAACATCTCAGGAAAATGTTACGGGTTTTCAAATTCATATATGACTTCCTGTTATGAAACAGGACATTGTTTCATTCATGTCCACTGTAGAGGACACCAGGACTGAAAGCATGTTTATTATGCATTTTGGGAGACATAATTAATTATTTATCATTTGTCTTATGAAATATTATATATTATTATGAAAATCTGGTCATGTATTACTCCCATTATGACAATTCTTTTTTCAACATGCTGTCCCAACAGCAACACATTAATATGCAAATTAGATACAGTGTATAGATACACTGTGTTTAATTGGAAAACCAGTTTATGGAATTCTTACACACATATTGCATAAAACAAAATGCTATATCAAATCATTTTGTTATATATTTTATAACATAGTTGAGAATCATCCTTAAACAAAGTTTAATATAAAAAAAATCCTGAAACATAAAAAATGATTGATGATTTAAAAAATAAAATCCCATTGTTTTTGCCTTTTTGGTGTCTATTCATGCCATTTTATTTTTAGAAAAACTAAGTTCTAGTTGCGTTCATTCGTTTTTTTTTTATATAATATTGAAAATTGAAAGGAGAAAAAGGCACCATTTTCATTTTTTCAAAACAACGAAAAAACAAGAAATCGCCTTGATTTTCCGTTTTTACATTCATGGGTAGAAAATGGATAAACAGCTTGAATGTTCGATTTCCACGTGTGGGGGGGAATGAAACGCCCCTTTCCACTGATTGGTCAAGCAAGGATCAAATGGTGCTGTCATCATGTCATCTTCAATTTTGTGCAACATAATAAGAGTCCTCTGCTGTTAAAAGCGTTTATTGCAACTCCTGCATTCATCTCCCTCTCGTCAAACAACCAGACTAACAAATGGCTTGACACAAACCATACTGGAGCAGTGGCTAGACAGGGCTTACTTCTGTGTAGATTCTATAATGCAAATATTAGGTGCTTATTGCAGAAGTGTGTATGTACCTCAGATCTGCAGCCAAATTACCCTTTTAGTCTATTTCTTTGGCGCACCGTGCATTTTATTTAGCTGTCCAGTTATCAAAATCTGTGTGGCAAAGCTGCGTGACATTTACATTATAGTGAAGCGCAGACCAGTATCGATTTTAGTGTGAATGTAATGCTATCTTACCATTTTGATTATTATTTCGAGGTAGTTTATTTTCATAGAAAAGTATATATGATACTGTCATTATCTGATGTTACACGTATAAAATGCATGCTATTTTTATAGAAAAGGGCATTTTTCTAACTTTATAAAATGTCTGTCACCTTTAATATTAAATTCCTGAATTTAGTCAATATTTGAAAAATATGACATTATACTAGGTGTTACCAATTAAATCAGTGCCAACCAAAGCCATCTTTGCACTGTGGCACATAAGCTGCATCTTAAGTTTAATTTAGATGTATTTACACAATTAATGCTGCTCAGACGGCAGTATATGCATTAACACAGTAATTGCATTATGGAATGAGATTAATGTTTTAAATAAAAACATTTTGAATAGCCTACAGAAATATTAAATGAGTTACAAAATGAAACAATAGGATACTTGAATTACGAAGGTTATATCGCCAGTAGGTGGCAGCGAGTCATTGTGTTGATGAATGAGTCAAGGCCTGCGTCCCAATGTGCATACCATCCATCCTAAATTCTGTGATATTAGTCATTTTCAATACTATTTAGGAGAGATAGGGTGGATAAAAATGAATAAATTCAACCGATTCGTTCAAAATGCTGCTTTGTTCAGAAGCAAAGCAAATGGGTCATTGAACCACTCACTCAAACGATTCATTCAAAGACTTGGATTCATTCAAGAATGAAACACCTGTGTTTTAAGTCAAATAAAACACACTGTTTTGTCTAAAATGAAATCAATTTATACTCATTATTAATGAAACTGTACTGTCTAAAATAAAAGTTATGACTGCTGCGTATTCACACTAAAATCGATACTGGTCTGCGCTTCACTATAATGTAAATGTCACGCAGCTTTGCCACACAGATTTTGATAACTGGACAGCTAAATAAAATGTGAGAAATAGACTAAAAGGGTAATTTGGCTGCAGATCTGAGGTACATACACACTTCTGCAATAAGCACCTAATATTTGCATTATAGAATCTACACAGAAGTAAGCCCTGTCTAGCCACTGCTCCAGTATGGTTTGTGTCAAGCCATTTGTTAGTCTGGTTGTTTGACGAGAGGGAGATGAATGCAGGAGTTGCAATAAACGCTTTTAACAGCAGAGGACTCTTATTATGTTGCAGAAAACTGAAGATGACATGATGACGGCACCATTTGATCCTTGCTTGACCAATCAGTGGAAAGGGGCGTTTAATTCCCCCCCACACGTGGAAATCGAACATTCAAGCTGTTTATCCATTTTCTACCCATGAATGAAAAAATGGAAAATCAAGGCGATTTCTTGTTTTTTCATTGTTTTGAAAAAATGAAAATGGTGCCTTTTTCTCGTTTCTATTTTCAATATTATATCAAAAAAGGAATGAACGCAACGTACACGGACCGTTGGTGCACGGAAATACACCATTTTGTTGTTTGTCAACCGCCAATAAATTTTAAGAAGAAGAAAGTTACTGTTTTCAAAGGACCGATATTTAAAAATAAAATCAATATTTTGTAATTAGCACCATTTTCTTAAGTGTTTCCATGGAATACAGGTAGTGTTGTTTTTGGCGGCCTGTTTTCATTTTAGTTGTAGTCTAGTCTTTGTGTAAAGCTCTCATTTTAGCTTTTATTAGTTTTAGTCACGTTCATACTCTTTTTAGTCTAGTCAAGTTTTAGTCAACGAAAAGTCTGAGCATTTTAGTCTAGTTTTAGTCAGAATATCCATGAATATTTTCGTCTAGTTTTAGTCGACGAAAACTGATGACATTTAGTCTAGTTTTAGTCAATAAAAATTGTATTTTAGTCTCTTTTTAGTAATGCAGTTCTATTTAACCCAGTCAATATAGTATAAGTACCTAGCAGTATAGACGAAATGTTCTTTTAGCCAAACCCATTTCAAACAAGGTTATCTTATTATATTATTGTTACCTTATAGACTCAAGAATACATCCAAAGACACTCTGATTTGAATTTACAACATTTATTTTACCAACCAAACATGTTAGAAGTAGGCCTACACACACATAAATTTAAATAAATAAAAACAATAAATAAAATAAAATAGCATCACATGACAATGCCAGAAAAAAATATATAACGTTACATTCAAGTTTAACAAAGAGAAACAAGGTGCTTGAATGCTCGAGCTACAATAATATACTAAAAAGTGCAAATAAAATGTGTGTCTGTTACTTGTATTGATTGTAAACTGAAGTCAGATGAAGCCGGCCATCGGTCCCATTTCTCTGTGTCAGACTTAACTTTGTTTGTTGTCGCCTTCTAAATAATGCCGCGAGTGGAGCTTGAGGAAGTGACGTCGCCTGCGTCTGTGCAGACTGTTGCCAAGTCCCCAAATATTTAGACCCTGGAACTTTACCTGGGAACCCCCCTTGAAATGCGATTGGGCTAGTTTGGAGTAGCAATTGGGCGGGTTTTGTTGCGAAAACCTGGCAACCCTGACAGCCCCTGAAGTAACGTTAATTCACATGAAACAGAAATACTGCAAAATAATAACGCGACTAAACGAGACGAAATAATGTTATAACATTTAGTTTCGTCTCGTTTTGGTCAACGAAAATGAAGAGACATTTTATCATAGTTTTTATTTTGTAAACCACATTTAGTCTCGTTTTTATTCGTCAACGATATTGCATTATACATTTAATTATCGTCATCGTCACATGACCAGCATTTACGTCTCGTCTCGTTTTCGTCACGTGATAAAGGTTCGTTGACGACGATATTTCGTCATAATTTTCGTTGACGAAAGCAACACTAAATACAGGGTTCAATTCAATTGCAGGGTTCCGCCTGTCCTTAATGTCTAAAATTCACTTTTCAAAATTAAGGCCGTAAAAATGCTTACATTTATCAAATAATGTAATAAATATCTTAATTTTAGTTTGAATAGGTCTTAAATTAAGGAAAGACGAGGTGAATTCCGCCTGCTGAGGGGGATGTGAGTGGAGTGAAAGTATGTTCCTCTCTCCACTCGAAGCGTTCTGTAATCATTCCACAGGGTCCACTCACGGAAAAACTGCTTCGTGTTCACTCCATTTTAAAAGTTATCTGGATTCCATCAATTGGAAAAAAATGAGGGGAAAATCAATCAATCAATCAAACTTTTATTACAGACTCAAGGTCCAGATTTAAAAAAAAAAAAAAAAAAAGAAAAGACAATAAACAACATATACAACCCATAGGATCCATCGCAACTATAAAGAGTTACAAAATACAGCAGTACCAGTGTCTCCACAGCTTTGACTGATACCGGGTAGTACTAACCCTTATATTTGATAAACCCACAATAATTTCATTTTTAGAAGCATTAAGCCGACAGATAAATCTATACATAAGATTTCGTAACAGTGCTTTAAAAGTGATTACTCTAGCACACACAAACATTTCACTTGCACTATGCCATCTAGGTCTCCTTAGTAAGATTCTCATTGCATCATTATAAGCTACTTGCAGCTTCTGTAAACTAGATGCTCTGTAGTTACACCACAAATGGGCAGTATAAAGTGTTGTAAAATATGCTTTAAAAAGGGACACCTTCACCTCATCTGAACAGAAACTAAACTTACGTAAGAGTATATTTGCCTGCATATACATCATACGCCGTTGCCTTTCAATATCCTCATCATCCGTCATGCGTTCAGTGATAATATGTCCAAGGTATTTTACTTTCGCACACACAGTGAGACTCATCTTAGACAACTTAAAAACTGGAAAATGTATACTTTTATCCTCCTTAGTTCTGCAAATCATAACCACACTCTTATCAGGATTATATAAAATATCATGTTCAAGACCATAATCAGAACACAAGTTCAAAAGCTGTTGAAGACCAGCACTGCTAGGACTAAACACCACAAGATCATCTGCATACATAATATGATTCACTAAAGTATTCCCAATCATACAACCAGTTTTACAGACATTCAAACGTTCAGACAGCTCATCCATATAAAGATTAAACAAAATTGGGGACAAAATCCCTCCTTGTCTCACACCGTTACCAACCCCAAAAAGGGCAGAGACCTTATTGCCCCATTTTACTCGCATCAACTGGTGGGCATACCAATAGGCCAAGATTCTCACAATGTATTCTGGCACCCCTCTTTGTCTCATTTTAAAAAATAGCTTAGCATGGTTAACCCGATCAAAAGCTTTAGATGCATCAATGAAACACATAAAAACTGATGAATTTTTATCTCTATACTTATTTACTATTTCCTTTAATGCATAAATGCAAAGATCAGTACCATGTTTTGCCTTAAATCCAAACTGGTTGTCTGTAGAATTAATAAACACATTTAACCTATCCAACAAGATTTTTTCCAACACTTTAGACAAGATACTAGCTAAAGCTATAGGTCTATAATTATCTAGGTTACCCACCATTCCAGCTTTGTTTTTAATAACTGGTACTAATAAAACAGACAACATTGAATCTGGTAACACACTGTGAATCAAAAAGCCAGTAAAACAAACAGCTAATAAAGGGGCTATCCTCTTACTTCCATATTTAAGATGTTCAGCAGAAATATTATCTAGGCCACTAGCTTTGTTTTGAGGCAATTTGCTTATAGCTTGATCCACCTCACGTGACATAATCACTATTGGATCATTAACTTGGTAATCGCCCACATTATATAATTCATTTTGAATGCAATTAAAAAGACTACAATAATGTTGTCTCCATAATTCTGCAATATTCTCTGCCCCAGAAACGCCATCTAAAGTACAAGGAAGAGATACTCTGCAACTATTAAGAGTTCTGACTTCTTTCCAAAAATCAGTAATATTATGATTTAGGAGCTTCATAGCCATGGAATCAGCCCTTAAAATTTGCTAATTTTTACAGATAAAACGTATAGCATACTTATATCTTGCATTTGTAGACTTCTTATGCTCAAGCTCCGGCCCTTGCCTGGGTCTACCTGCCATAACCCATAATTTATAAGCTTCCTGGGCTTCGGCTTGATATTTAGCTACATATTTACTCCATCCAGGCCTAGTCTTATTCATTATACCCTTCGATTTATAAAATGGCTTACTACAACCATGCAAGACATTAACTATATCATTATACATTGAGCAGATATCCCTCTGATGATTTACATCTTTACAGTTAACATCACTACACATCATTGCATCCCTCGGTAAATGAATATCACTCAGGCATTTATCTGTACTTGCATAATAGGCTAAAAGGTCCTCCTTAGTAAGTGCTGACCAATCCATTTTTGCTACATTGATATTACTTTCATTATTAGACATCGCTATGAAGTAGTCAACATTTATCACAACAGACACAGGTATATGATCAGTTGTTACTGTATCATATAAGATACTCACATCCCTCAGCGAGGCATGTGCATCTGCTGTACTAATACAATGGTCCAACCATGATGTAGTATTCCAAGCCTCACTAACATAGGTATAGCTATCTACAGGCAAACACACTTCACTTGACAAAATTAGATTATTATCTTGACAAAACTGAACAATATGACTAGAAAATACTGAATTACTGTCTGAAATGTCCGCATTCATGTCCCCAATGACATACACACTGGAAATAATAGAACTTTCAATAAAAGAACTGATAAAAGCTAATCTATTTAAATACTCATCTTCATTATGATGGCATTCGTAAGGTGTATACACATTTAAAATAATAAATATCTTATCTTGATAAGTAATCTGTATTGCAATACACCAATTAACATCCAGTCTAACCACCTTTACCAGTGAATCTAAGTTTTTTTTCCACAGTATGGCTACACCCCCAGATATCCTACCTTTAATTAAACCCATACCAAGATCTGTTGTGGATTCACCAGCACCATTAAAATTATCATTAAGAGAATTCAATTTATCCAAATCCTGCATTGCTAAAAATGTCTCTTGCAAACATAAAATGTCACAGTTCTCCAAAAGGCTGTCCACAACCATACGGCGAGCTTTATCCCCATCACTCTGGCCCACACGCAGACCACGACAGTTGTATGACACAACCCGAATGTCCATGGTGGCACCAATACATGTTTATGCTACCCGAGGGCGCACACTTTCCCCAACGACTGGTGCAGAATTAGATCCAATGACTCCCACTCTACGCGGCTCATAATAGCGTCTAACAAAAGCCCCTTCAGGCCAGAGCTGCGGGTCATACATTTCACTGACTTCATTACATTCAGCAGATACTTTAAATGAACTGTATCTGCTTTGCACAGTTTCAATCTTCTGACAAGCAACATCGCGACCAAGTTTTTCTTTCAAATACTCAGACAAAGTCAAGGCATCCAAGTCAGGTGTAAACTTGGAGACAAAAACACTCACCAGTTTGGTCTTGACCATTCTGATGTTGCCCACAGCTCCAGTTCCAACAACAGACATGACATTACCTGACTTCTTTTTCTGCCTGAGAATAACAGGAAGCGACCTTGATTTAGTGACAGCAGGATTCTCAAAACCTTGTCGACGACCCTTTTTCACTACACGACTCCACTTCGGAGAATCTGAGGAAGATGTTAATCCTGTAGCTCCCTCCATTGTCACAGCACTTTCCACTCTCTGAGCATTCAAAGATAAGGACCTCGCCACCGCAGCTCCTTCGCCAATGCCCGTCTCCAAAGTTTCCACCAATGCGGCCCCGAGTGCCGTACCCTCGATCCGTGTAGCTCTGACCGTAGCTGCCGACACCTCCGAACCACCGTCTTGTGTCGAATCCGTCGATTGCTCCAGAGCACACACTCTTCGATTAATATCCACCGTAATAACTCGTAGATCTTCACCCACATTAACATGTAGTTGCAGTGCGTGTTTCATAGAACAAAGCTCAGCACTCAGCTGCTCCATTCTTCCAAGCAAACTTGAGACATCGATACTATCAAAGGACACTGGCGGCAACTCATCCAAATAATGTGAAACAAATCTCGGGACATCTTCGCCGCATTCGTTCATCACTTTAAGACAGCTTTTTATGTTATTAACGTCTTTCTGTGGCCCTTTATGAGAAATGTTCCGTTGAGTTGTAGGACATAATTCAAACAGTACCTTCTTTGAGGCCTCAATCCAATCAGAATTAAACGTCTTTGCGGCCAACAGGACAATTTCATCCTGGCTTAGAGTCTTAATTTTAACAGCAAGAAAATGAAGAAATTCATCCTCAACAATAATTTTGCCGTCAACAGTGTTATATATCTCAGGTTTGAGACGAGATCGTTTAAGCACAGACGCAAACACAGCCAACCCTCGTGTCGCAGCGTCCGCCATGTTATCACAGAACAAGAAACATGTAGTGCACTGTTGTTGTTCTGCCGGCACACCAAAAATCATCCCTGCCACAGCTGCAGCTTCTCACTGACAACATAGAAACGGTTATTAGCAGAGAACACAGAGCAGAACTTGATTGCGTATATTAATAATAAGTCTACTCATTCCCGCAGGTTCCGACGGAATGTATCACATTTGCACGTGTTTTTGTGTCTTGATAACTCACTCGCGCGCTCTCATTTTCTGTGGGCCCACAGATCGCGATAAGGATAGTGACAGCTTTTATTAAGGGAGTTTGCAAATGTGATATTGATTTAATACAACAGATCAATAAACAAGTACTGCATGATTTTACTCTATATCATCAACGAAAATAGTTCCAAATAAAGTAACAGCTGAGCCACTGCGCATCTCTAAAAGCAAACACAGCGGTGTTTCATTCATGAATGAAAGTGCGTTTCTGAATGAATCTAGTGAGTCAGTGATTCATGATTACCCATTCATAAAGACTGTCACTTGATTCATTCCGGAATGAATCAGCCGTTCGAACGAATCAATTGAATAAATGATTCAGTGAAAAAATCAGTGACTTGCCGCCACCTGCTGGTGGTTTCAGTTTCGTATCATTTCAGTTATTTAATTCATTTAATATTTCTGTATTCAAATTTTTATATTTAAAACTTTAATCTCCACATGAATCTATTAATTTAATTGCACTCATGCCACCTCTGAGCCTCATTAAACGTCTGAAAATATACCTACAACTACAAGCCACTTTTGTGTTCCTCTGTGACACATCTGTAGTGCAAATCATTTTTTTTATTAATACTAATTTCATATGATTGTCACCCCGTATTAGGAAGGCAAATTTTTTATCAGAATTTTTGATTATTGATCAGAAGGTGCTCCTAAATTTTTTAAATTAGGAGGACAAGCGCTCCTAAAAAGAAAAGTAAGCATAGAGCCATGTGTAACATATAAGGTCCATGAGGTCTTAAAGAGACAGCCGCCTAAATAAACCTGCTGTCTTTCATTATACAGTGAAGACTATCCAGTGTTATTTTACAGTTGACTAGATTATAGTTAGATCTAACTAAAAAAATGTAAGTACTAATAATTTAATTTGTATCTTGTCATTGTTTTTGATTGTAATTAATTTATTCTTATTTTATTATTTACTATTTACTTGTCTTTTTTAGTTAAAATAAATTCAATTGTAAGGTGGGGAGGGGGCGTGGTCCATGGGAAATAGTCCTGCCACCACAGCTGGAAAATATCCTAGAGGAAACACTGCATACATTTAATAAAATTAGAAAAATGCATTTACAAAGGTAAAAAGAAAATGCCCCTGTAAATCACTGTCAAATGTCACCTTGTATTAAAAAGGCTTTTTTATTATTATTATTTTTATCAGAATTGTTTTATTATTGATTAGAAGGTGCTCCTAAATATCTTAAATTAGAAGGACAAGCGCTCCTAATTACAAGAAGAAAAACACGGCTCTTAAACTGGGTGTGGGACAGGTATGGCTGTGGAAAAAAAAAAATTATATATTTTTTTGCTTTAATCCATGGGAATAGGCTATACTGTTTATAATATTTGTAATGGGAATTTTTTATTGCGAATTTGTGAAAATAATTGGCTGTATGGACGCACAAATATGTTCTGGGAAAGCAGCTAATATACCAGAGTAAAGTTGGTTTTACATTCGCACATTCACAACATTCACAAATTTCCGCGTTCAATAACTTTCTAATTATATGTGCAATAAAGTAATTTTTTTTGGCAAATTCTAATCAGCGACATCATTGCCAACCTACTTCATTTTTTTCACAATCGATCAAAATGGCCAAGTATTGTTTTGATGGCATATTTACTTGCGAATGTCCACTGAATGTCCAATGTAGTGTGGTTAACAAAGTAATTGAATGCAGAAGTCCGAATGTGCGAATATAAAACCAACTTTACCCAAGGAGCTAATATGTGAAGTAAGCCTGATGGGTGAATGTGAAGGTTAAATAAATCAATGGTGAACTTATGCTGTTTGTTTCATGAGTTACTTTATGAATGCAGCCATGTCTCTCTACACCCTTGGGAAAATCATTAATCTTGGCCCGGTGGAGTCGGTGTTCCCGGTATTAATGTCTGTTGATACCAAGAGCGATAACGATAACTGTAAATACAGTGAACAATAAATGTCTCTTTATTGTAATCTTGCACGCTGCAGTTTCCACGTACTAAAAGTGACCTGCTAATACTGCTTACATTTCGCAAAGACACCAAAGGAAAAACAGATGATTTGGAAAACATGAGATCCTTCAAAGACGAGAGGAGTTGGGAATCCGTCACTCTGTTTAGAAATTTATCGTCTTTTAAAGAGAAATTTTATTCTTGTGTACGAGTAACCCAGCAGGCACAAAACAGGCACACAACGTCATAAGACGTTGGTATTTGGTTAAATTTTGGTTGCGACGTCGGATGACCAAAATCCAATGTAAATCCAACATCTAATGTCAATGTTAAATTGATGTCCAATACCGACGTCAGCTGACATTGAGATTTGGTTGTTTTTAGGTTGTGTAACCAAAATCCAACGTTAAGCCAACGTCAAATTGACGTCAAATATTGCGTCAACCCGATTTTCATTTTCAACCAAAATCCAACGTCTGTCTGACGTCATGTCCAACGTCAACCTGACGTTACATAGACGTCTGGTGCCTGCAGTTTTTGTTGTTCTTGTTGCATTTACACAACTTTAACCAGTAGATGTCCTCAGCACGTTTTGAGTACATCTAAGGCAGTGGTCTCAAACTCAATTCCTGGAGGGCCACAGCTATGCAGAGTTTAGCTCCAAATCACACCTGCTTGGAAGTTTCTAGTAATCCTGAAGAGCTTGATTAGCTGGATCAGGTGTGCTTGATTAGGGTTGGAGCTAAACTGTGCAGAGCTGTGGCCCTCCAGCAATTGAGTTTGAGACCAATGATTTAAGGCAGGGGTTCTCAACCCTGGTCCTCGAGGGCCACTGTCCTGCAAATTTTAGCTCCAACCCTAATCAAACACACCTGAACCAGCTAATTAAGATGTTCAGGATTACTAGTAAGCTACAGGCAGGTGAGTTTGATCAAGGTTGGAGCAAAACTCTGCAGGATTGTGGCCCTCCAGGACCAGGGTTGAGAACCCTTGATCTAAGGGGTCTCATACCTAATTACTACTTTTTAAAAATGAAAACGGCTGAGAGCTACCAGTTTTACACACAATACTTAAATCTCTTATTTCAATCCAAACTGTTATACACAGCATTGTTAAAATGTGCTGGAAATATTAAAAAGTAGCCTACAGATACACACACTGAAATCATTTTACCAAGTTTTCTGACAAAAGCCAACAAATGAATGAAAATAAAAGTGAAGTGACATGTGGCCAAGTATGGTGATTCATACTTGGTATTTGTGCTCTGCATTTAACCCATCCAAAGTGCACACACACACACACACAGTAGTTGTAGCTGAGGGGCTAAGGACTGTAAGGTGCTAGTCGGAGCTAAGGAGGTGGAGTTGGTCCGGGTAAAGAACCTCATTACTATTGTTCACCAGACGACTCCCTTCCTTCGGTGGGTCCGTAGCTGGATGGGTGTTCACATTATGAAGGACTCTCAAATGCTTACCTTGGCACAGGTTGCAGAGTCTCTTGAGGCCACACTGTGCCGCTTGGTGGGACCTCCCGCATCTCCAGCATCTTTTATTTGCCTTAATCCACTCTACGACCTCTTCCCTTGAATGCTTCTGAATGGCTTGGCACTTGTTCAGAAAGTGTTCTGAGCTTTCACAGTATGGGCAGTAGGGCTTTATCTTGCCTTTTCCTTTGGACTCTGAGAGGCTCTTACCCTCTTGTTTGTCAGTCTTACTATCAGCAGAGCTCTCTGTTCCATGCAGCACGGTAGCTGCCGATCTACTGTGTCGCCTCTCAGCTTTGTGTCCTAACGACCCTTGGACTCGGGTGTTGGATGGCATGTCATAACTTTGACACCACGACTCATACTGTAGCCACTCTGCCAAGTCCAGCAGGGTATGAGTAGAGCCTTGACGATGGAACATCAGGCGGCGGAAATTCGCCCTCAACTCAGGTGGAAGTTTGGTGAGCAGCCGTGCAACGTGTGAGCCGCATCTTAGCTCAACTTCTCCATCAGGGCCCAAGGTCTTCAACATCCCCACCAGTGACTGAACCTGTAAAGCGAACCTCTCAAAGGCTGCTGTATCTCCCCGCCTTATCTCCGGTGAGTCCATGACAACAGCGATCCTCTTTAAGGCAACATGATGTGGCTGCCCAAACTTCTCATTCAATGCCGCCATTGTGTCTGAGTATGGCTTAGTCGAATTGATGTATGAGTCAGCTATAAGGCAAGCCTCCTCCAACCTCAGATGGTCTACGAGAACCTGATATTTGAAGAGCTCAGTGACGTCCCTTGGCAACAAATTTGTTAGGGCGAGCTTCAGCCGGGAAAATTCCATGGGGTCCCTATGAATGAAGAGGGGGATTTTTGGCACTGGCCCACGGTATTCCTTCTCCTCCACAGCAGCTGACGAAGGCTGATAAGGTAAGTCTCGGAAGGAGGTACGCTGTCTCATGTGCGGCCCTGGTAAGCGTTGGAATGAAGGCCCAGATTCAGCCCAGTCCATGCCAGAAGGACAGCCTGTGAATGGTGGGTAATATTGCGACCGCTGAGTTGGAGTATCATGAGTCTTCCTAAAGGGTGGTCTCTCCGGGGTTGAAGACAGACGACTTTTAGTTGCTGAGCTTGACACGGCACTATCTCTCATTAGCTGGAGCTGATTCATCATCCTATCTATTATGGTGACCATCTGTCTCTCCTCACCCTCTGTAGGCATTGACATCGGTTCCTTAGAGGGCCGTGGTGGAGGTGGTAACCAGTCCTCACACTCATCTTCTTTCCTTCGGGCGGGGAAGTCACCCTGTATTGGAGGGGGTGGTATCGGCCATGGTTCTTATTGTGCTGCAAGAGAACGAATTTCCCTTTCCACACCCCAAAGCTGTGAAGGACTGCTCTGCACATTCTCTGAGGATCTGCGTGATGATGTGTCCTCTCTCCGCGTCTCATATCTCTCATTCCTGCTCTCTGCATAGGGTGAAGAAGTGTCCACCCATCCTGCCTGTAGGCCGGTCGAATGTGCATCATAGCCGAGAGAATACTCTTCATCGTGCTCATGATTATCTGGATCCCATTGCACCTGACGAGGGGTCCTTGAAGCATGTGCACTTTCCTCTGACGTCATCATGGCTGCTCCCTCCACATAGGAGCTCAACCCCTCTCCCCCATGCATATACTGTAATGAACTGGTACGAGGTGAGACATGTTTCCCTTGTCTCTCCGGGCCAAGCTCATATTCTTCAAGGTATTGCGGCGGTCTCCGCTGCCGCTTAGGTCGAGTTGATAGATCCCAGGATTTTTCTCCACTCTGTTGCATGTTCCCGGAACAGCTGCGTATCCGGCTCGAAGGACCAAATGTAGCTGAGGGGCTAAGGACTGTAAGGTGCTAGTCGGAGCCAAGGAGGTGGAGCCGGTCCGGGTGTGTCAGAACACCAGAGAGGAGAAGAGGATGAATTCAACTGTTTATTGGTATAAGCATATGCAATGGAGGGGAAGCCAGGTGGTAGCTAGGTGCATTATTCTATGTTCTTTGTTTGCATATAAGAGGTGAGCATGAGTACTGGTGCAGAGCAGTTCTTTATGTCCTTAGAAGTGTCAGCATCCACTTGAATGTGGGTGTGTGTGTGGTCCTCTCTCCGGATGCACACAACTCAAACATTCAAATGAACATAAAGACGATCATCCGGCCGCCATCTGCCAGGAAATCCCACCACTCATTCCCGCTGGAGACAGGCAACAACCAAAGCAAAACTGAAAGTCACGTATGCACAGCGCGGTGACACACTTCACCCGAATGCGCTGCATTCCGTCAAAATAAAAGTCCTCACGCTCGGGAGGAGCGCATTCGTGTGCATACACACAGTATATCATTGCTCATTACTAATGAGCCTTTCTCACAGTAGTGAACACACACCCGGAGCAGTGGGCAGCCATATTGCTGCGGCGCCTGGGGAACAGTTGGGGATTCGGTGCCTTGCTCAAGGGTCTCACCCTCTGTCATGGTATCGAAGGTGGAAGAGAGTGCTGGTTATTCACTCCCCACACCTACAATTCTTGCCGGACCTGAGAATAAAAAATGAAATAAAATTAGCAGCAGTATGCACTTTTTGTTTGCATAAACAGTGAAAAACACATTATAAATGATGGCCGGATTTTAAACTAACAAAAAATATTCATAACATGTTATCTACTGACATATACTACATGTTCAAATGGTCCAATTTTCACATTGGTCTGAACAGAAATATGGCAGACAGACTGAATGAATTTGTAAATACACAGTTTGACAGCAGATGGTGCTTATGAACAGCAGAACAGAGCTGTTCCCACGGTAATGTCACTCTGAGGAGAATGTCTTGCGTGTTAACCATCATACGCTGTGTTGAACGAACTTACTCTCAGGCGCGTTTTTGGAACCAACATACCCCAAGTAATCAAGGTTTGGGTTAATCAACAGAGTTAGCAGATCAGTAGCGTAGCCAGAAACGGGACTCTGGGTGTGCATCAGAAAAACTGGGTGTGCCACATTTTTTGCCAGATTAA